>NIUQ01000890.1:0-38311 GCA_002796945.1 Plectus sambesii | reverse complement strand
GGCGAAAATGTGAATGACGACACGTTTTTGTATGTAGCGTTAAAACCGTATAATGGGCCCGGCCGAAAGTGGGGGTGGGGGGTGGGGTACCCTTACGGTACCCGACCATGGTCCGACCGGGGACCGCAAAAGGTTCGGTCTACCCGAACCGCGGGGTGTCCACACACACACACACAGACACACAGACGGTGCTGGCTTAATATATAGATGCTATCTGCGACGTGCTTCTCTTACGTCGCTAAGTGGGCACACGTTAGCATATCATTGCCCTTACAGTGCAATAACACTATTCACCAACAGTGTGGGCGCTCGCCAACACTTTTATCTTTCTAATCAAACATCAAGTCATATCACATGAAATTCCCCTCTCGCTTCCTGTTACTAGGTAGGACTTTCTGCATGGCACGAGTATAGAATTTTGTGGTCTCTTATCAGTATGTAAACAGCGTCTACCGATATCTTTTTGGATTTCTGCACGCGGTCACTCGAAATAGCGTTTGCTTAGCCGACGCGGCGGTAATTTGTTCTAGAAGGAATGCTCGCTATTATTACCTCATCTTCAAATTCAACTGAATGAAGGTTATTGGAACGCAAAGAACGCTTGGCTGTTAAAGTGCAACAAAATATTGCAATTAATTTACTGCGTAAAAGCTTATATACTATGGAAAGAACAGTGCGGACTGTCCATTGCTTTGCACAAATAAGAGATAGGTTGACAAAGGGCGGATGGAGATGGACAGTGCGCGCTATCCCTTGCGTGATACTTTGAATCGTTCTGTACAACTAATTGATCTGACAAATCAAACGTCTTCTTACGCTAAGATAATAGCAATTAGTGATAATAAATGGGGCCTGTTTTGTAACTGACGGGAAAGTGCATGCATTTCATGGGACACTCCCAGCTCATGAAGGAGAATCTTTTTGCTAATCTCATTAACATGCATCGTATTTCTCTTCAGAATTCCTTACATAAGTTGCTGCTACAACGCGTTCATGAACGATAATCTAACTCCAACTTTACACTTCTAAGATGAGAAGTGCAAGAGGCGGATAACTCAACTGAACACTGTTACTATTTCAGGATGGTGCCGAAACAAGAAGGATATCGAATGCCTCCCCAGCGATTTCCATGCGCCCCCCAGCGAACGCGTCCCAAGCATGCGATGATGTGATAGGCATCAGTTATCGCAGCGGTCTCATTTGTTTGAAGTCGAACAAATTTTTGCTCAATGATCTCCGAGCAGTCAGAGTGAAGCAATTGCGCTCCGCTTAACTTGTTTGCATTGAATGATAACGTCTGAAGTTCTTCTAAAGATAGCGCGTTCAAACTCAGACAGGAAGTCACCGCCCTGCATGCTGTGTGCTCGACCGTACTTGTATGTGGTGTGTACTCGGTACACAAACCCTAGGCAAAACAAGTGTGCACTTTTCAAATTTTGATCCCGCTGTACGAGATAATGAACAGCTGAGAAACTTTGAACTGCATCATCATTACGCTTTACGTCGGTGGTGGCGATCATAGTGCTGCTTGTTTACAATTAGTCGACACCTCCACATTTTGTATGATGTTTGTTGCCGACAGGTTGTTCGCGTTATATTCGCGCTCACCTTCATTGCTTTCAATGTTGAGTAACGCAAATCCTAACTATGTTTCGTTTGAAATTAAGAATTCATTCCATGGGCCAATTTCTTAAAACTGTTGAGCTGTTGAGAATTGAGAATTGAGGAATTGAGGTGCATGCCGATTGGTCAGTTTTGAATTTCGACCAATGGGCGCTTGCCTCAATTCCTCAATTCTCAATTCTCAACAGCTCAACAGTTTTATGAAATTGGCCCCAGCGCTAGACGTAAGTAGTACTGTTATGAATAAAAACTTGACCTCTCTTATATCCTTGTTAGCGTCTCAGTGCTGAGGTATGAACAAACTTCCTTCTTTACTCTCTTTTTCTGTGCTCTTTTGTAGTAATAGAGCAAGCTCACATATGTTTAGATAGGAATACCTTCTTATTGTTACTCGATATTACTATAGTAGCGGACTAATACCAAATTTTAGCAGTTAGTCCGGCGTGACTGGAACATTATATTTGCCCTCTTCGTTGAACTTTATATCATTTGATAGAAGTTTGAGAGATTATTTGATTATACAGTAATGCTTTATTACATAATCCCATTAATCACGCTTGACTGAAGATGCGATGCTCAAATTAGTTTTGTTAAATGCCGCTGACTACGCTACATACGACATATTAATGTAAACATTTATTTATTAGCGCACTTTTAAACGGTACCCAATACTGTTATGATTAGCAGCGCAATAAGCTCATGTGCACAAACAAGCCAGAATTATAAATAAAGAATGATGGACGCAAAACTGATTTCGTTTCTCAACTTTTGCGAAAACACAATAAAAACCAATTTTAAACCTTAGTTGGTGAATTATGGTGGAACAATATTATATCTGTTAAGTTTACGGAAGCAGATATGTACTCTATCATGCTTATCCTATTTTGATTTAGCATCTGAGGACGCTGCATTTGATAAATAATAATATTCCTAGCGTTATTCCCGCTTCCTAGCATCGTTTTTTGCTAGTTGCAGGGTCCGCTTTTTTCGGGTCTTCCCATGAAGGCGCCTGTTTGATACAACACGTGCTCTGCCGTTCGGCCGTCGCATGCCTGTCACAGGGAGCTCAATCAGAGTTGGATTGAGACTGTTTTTGCCTACCGCGGCGGGACGCTGCATTTGATATAGTGATGAATTATAACTTCCTTTCTTTGCGTTTGACAATCGTAATATTTGATAGAAAAAAGTAATATGAAATTGAAATCATAAATTATACTATGGATAATAATCAGCAGTTTTGGAACGAAATTCCTTGTAACCACTTTTATCCAACCATCAATGCATACAAGAAGTTGTCTGTACGATCATACTTTGCATTGTAAGTATGTGAGGTGGGCACTGGTTGAAACCTGGCAGGTGCAAATCAGCTTATTGGAGGAAGGGAATGCGCATCCACCCAAAACCCTTATTTCCACCGGTGCTGCTCATGTTTGAACGCACAGCTAGTTTCGCTGCTTATCTGAAGAAATTCAATGATCGCCGGTCAGTGCGCATCGCAGCAAAATGACATCAAGCATAAACGACGTCATACATAGGTCATAACAATTTGTTATCGTACATAAGCTTGGCATTCCATGCGAGCAAGCGCTTACCGTTTACTTTGCAAACTTAAGCGTTCCGAAGAACGACTTTCGGAACGCCTGAGCATTTGACTTACGTCATTTGCGATACCACGGCAAAGTTCAAACGGTACCTTGCCTCTGTGATCATCCTTTACTTTTTAACATCGATTTATAGTGCAAAACAAGTTCGTCCAACTTCGGTCAGCTACGTTACGTCGGCAGAGTTACAGTACCCTCCTCCAGTTTGAGTAATAATTTAGAAAACAGTGCCTCGGGACAAACAGCAATAGTTCGCTGATTGCAAACATTGAGAAAGCCCATTCCAGCAAATAGGGCAACGTCACACTAAAAGTGATGACAACACTGATTTGCATTCTCTTCTGAAAATTTAACAGTGGTAAGCAGGATTCGCTTGATACGGCAGGTCATTACTAGAGTTTGGTATTATAAAGCAGCTATGATATACGCGTTTACTGTTTTATGGAGATTCCAACAGGAGCATCGGTAGCATACGATGGAACTTCGACGCTCGAAGCCTTTCATCATGGTGTCATTTTTTGTGTGGCTTACCCATTTTTCTGGAGTAAACTTTCTTAATGTTTGCAGTCATCATACTACTATAATTTGTCCCGAGATATTGTGTCTTAAAATAATTTCTCCAATAGGAAGAGGGTTAATGTAACTGTGACCGACGTGACGCCGCTGATCGAAGGTGGACTTCCGTGAGAATACTGTAGAGTATAAATGGGAGCAACTACGCCTGCTCTTTCAAATTTCTTATCTCAACGATGTTTTCGCTTTCTTATTGTGCTAACTCATAGACCACCGAATAGGGCACCTAAATAGCTAATTCATAATCGGGGGCACATTTAAGAAACCGTCGTGTTCACATGTTATTTGCTCGAATTAAAAGCAAAGCTGGCTGTTGATCTTGCCGCTGTTGGCAGCAGACAATCAAATAACGTGTCTTACAGGTGGTGCTTTACCAAGGCAGCCAATCGTTTGCTGCTGTTATTTAACGGTTGACCGCGATAAATACTATCGTTACAGGCAATTTGAGGATTGCTAGGGCACATAAAATTTTCACTGACAATTTATAACTGCAGCTATTTCATTGAAATGGATGGAATTCAGTCGCTCCTTCTGTCAATAGTCACACTATTGAGATTCTGGAACGAAGGTGACGTCGTGAATGTACTGGACTTTTTCTCTGAGCACGCTGTATTTTATGATGATGATGGAGGCGAAGTTGTCCTCGGAAAGAAAGGTAAGGAAGAATATGAGGATTGTTCAAGCATGACAGTGGCTTCCTTTTCCACACGTTTGAGGAATAATGACGTAACGATTGTATTGGTCTAACATTCCAATCCTCCCTTGTAACAACTTACTTCAGTAGTTAGCAGTATTTTAGAAATCGGAGATTACTTATCCATAGCGTTTGAATTCGCCAAATCCCGTGGTCTGTCCGAAATGACGCGACAGGTTGAAAAGATGGACGTAGATGGTGACAATATCCTAGAAAGTGGCACTTACCGCTGGCTAAGAATGCACGAAGGACGGTAATCAGAATTTTATTAGTTCAGTAGATAGTTAAAGGGGACCTCTCGCACACCACCCTTCTACTAAAAGAAATGTACCGCATATTTTTCAGCAACATATTACAAGCCGGCTGTAAGCTTAGTCAGCTTATACTGTAATTAACATACCGCTTTGCAGTCTGTGATATCATAAGAAGCTAAAAGCTATATATAGTACATTCCTTTCAGCAGAGGGGATAAGTGGGTAAGGCAGAGTTCTTTGAATTCCTCTTTAAAGAAGCTGGTAGCGAATACCATCCTTAGTATTGCGAAAAACCGTGCGAACGTTGGCTCACTGCCCGTTGTCTTTCCCGCATCGTCCAGTTCATAAGAGTATTTCTGTTCGTGAACGGCAACGGATAGTGCTCATACATCAGCGCAATCTTTTGCGCTGCACTTTCTAACGGCAGTGATTAATATCAAACTCATCACACCAATCGGTATTATCATCAGTTTGTGAAATTATAGATTATACACAATGATAGTGACTGATGAATCACTTGCACACTTTATCTGAACGTGGAAATATTAGTGATTTAGTTCTTGAATGCAACCATAAAGCATTGATGCATCTATATTGATAAATTAACTGCATTCAATTTGAAAGCTTCTAATACACGACTTTTAAAGTTATTTTTATGGTAAAACGCTATTAATTTCAGATATCGGCGCACGTGGGTACATCAAAACAATACTTGGCGCATCGCGGCATATTATTTTTCAATCGAAAAGGCTTACGATGCTTCATCAACCGAGATCCATGACAACGAAGAAAAAGAGATTTCCCCTTGAAAAGCATTCCGTTAGGTTGAAATTTTCGCGGTCTAATTTTCTGTTTGTGATTGTTTTCATTACAGCAGTGTTAAATAACAATGATAAAGTATTCATTGAGCAATTAACTGTTCAACTAGAAAAGCAAATGCACGATGATTGAGTTAGCGGTCGTTGGTGATATAGTGACGAGCAGTGCTATGACGTGTTTTACACGCGATGTTGTTCAGTGGCCTTTTATTTCGCAGTTGTTAGAGTAAAAATGATGTACAGTGTTTTATAGTTAAAATAGCGACCGCCAATCGGTTATGGCATTGAAGGTGCAGTAATAAGCTACAGCAATCGTTAAGCTGACGCGATATTGGCGCGAAAGGCAGTTTCTCATGAACTCAAAATTGAAGTCGAATGATTCGGGTGCCTAGCTTCTCAAGCTGCAGTTTTCGGAAAGCTGCTGTTATAAGGAATTGGTCTAGTGACTCGTTTATTGCTCGTCGTATTTCTTTTGTGCTTCCAAAGTGTCCGTACATACGGTATCTAAAGCGGCCTCATAAAAGCAATTGCAAATATGTTTACATCGATGGACGTTTTTCTAATTTTAGATTCTGCTCAGACTGACGTACCTGCTGAACGAACGAACGGGTGCCTCACCCTAACTTCCCTTATCATACCTACAGTTGCACGCGCCGTAGTGACGATTTTATGAGCGGGTGTGATCGGAGGGTTAAATGGTAGTGTCAAAGGTCACGTGGATTCATCGTTGTTGATAAAACATACTTTCAAATATTCTAACTGAATCACACAATACTGTCTATGACCTGATGCATCAAAGACGTAGTAAAGCTGGAGGTTAGATAAATTTTTTCCCCGATTTTAGCGTCGTACTACCGATGTACGCCTCCTAATTTCAGATAAAGATGCACATGGGTGCATTAAAATACTGGCTGACGCATCAGAACATGTTATTTTACAATCGAGAAGATTTACGCTGCTTCATCTATCAAAATCCACCACAACAAAGAAAATATGACTCCCCTTTGAAAAACATTCCGTTTCGTTGAGATATTTGCGCTCACATTTTCAAATTTGTGATTGTTTTCGTTACGGCAGTGGTGAATGGTAATGATAGAGTGTTCGTTACATTCTTCACTGGTTAACTAGAATAGTAAATACATGATGACGGCCGACCATAGCAATTTTTGGTGATCTGAGGCTTGTTTAATAACACATTAAGACTGCAAACTGCATTCTCAGCTGCATTTTGCAATTGTCAGTTTGATAAAACGATTGCGTTTATAAGTCTTGCGATTTGCTTTCACAATCGCAGTTTTGCAAGTCTCTAAGGCGAAAACCTCGCGAGTCAAAAAGTTCTGCAAAATGCAGTTGGACAATAGCATTTTCATTTCTTGTCGATGAAATCATAGCGCTCTCATCCCACAGCAATGTTGGACAAATCCAACGTCACGTTGTCTTGGTGAATGCCGATTTGATTTTATTAATTGATATTTGCCACTAGGAAGCGTCTGCTACCTTTTAGAGTGGCATTGAACTGGCTCTGCTCAATTTTGTGTTAATAATATATAATGTTTATGAGGATCCGGTACCTAGCAGCATCAGTTGTCAAGAGAATGTGCTTTGCAGAGTAGCTTGAAAAGTCAGTAGGCCTCTGTCCTGATGATTGTTAAAATTCACTTCCGCACAAGTCGTCTGTAGGATAGCGTACACCCAATGAAATAGAAGTTGTAGTAGTAATCGGTCAGTACTAGGAGGAATGCTCACCCCACGCCACGACGTTTGCACTAGGACAGAATAGCGCTGAATTATGAAACTGATAAAATTCGCGTTGTCCCTCACAGTCTCTCTCTCAGTTAGTTTTTCATGCGGTTCGCGTAGTGATACATTCAATGAAAATTATCCTACAAACTGACCTCAAGTAAATGAGCGTAAAAGGATGAAGAAATATATGCGCAACGATTGTACACTATAATCTGAATTTCTTCTACGCTCTGTTACTAGTTCGTGAAGAGCTCTAAATACTTTGTGCTATTCATTTGAGCATCCAGTTGTGAGACTGCTACCTCTTATCCAGCTCTTGCTAATTATTCTGTCTTAATACCATTTTGTCATTTACGAAAACACTTACTCAAAAAAATTCAAGATGAGGCTAAAATTTAGCTTCGGGATAATAAAAACATCGTCTTCGATAATTCGCATCGGTTCATTCTGGTTTTTCTTCCATGCGCGCATCTCAATATCTGAATATAGTTTACTGTCCTTTAGATCGACTAAATCATGGTGATACACATAGGCGTTGTGTTCTTTGCCTTTTTCATCTGCGCTTGCTCGGCCACGGATCTGGAAGCGAAATGCAACGCGTCAAGTCGTCCACATGTTTATTCAAGCGGCAGCTGCTACATAGCTCACACCGAAATAACTATGTATTATACAGCAAAGTTATCCTGCAATGATATTCTCGGCTACTCTGGTCATCTGATTCACATCCGTTCCAGTCAAATACAGAACCTTACTGAAACCCTGATGGCGGTATGTTTTCAAACAATTTCCAGCACGAAATAATGCTTGCTTGGGTAGATGCGTAATGGTTGGAGAACACAGCAGCCCCCTAATAGTCCGACATCAGCGTCAGCGTAGGGCTTCTTTAGATAATTCCCACCATGCGATGTTCGCAATCACAGCTTCTGAAGAAGTTTTATGATTTCTACTTCCGCTTCCATGCAAAAATTAATATCGTATATGGTAATATAGATTGATGCTTTCAAGTGATTTCCTCGTAAAATTACCGCCCCCACTTCACATAAATAACATAAATAACATTCCGGGGCTCTATTCGGTTACATAGAGTAATTTTATTCTATTCTAAATGTACAATATTCTTTGTAAAGAGTGATGAAATACTGATATCGTGTGTTTTCGTAAGCATCTTGGAAATGGCCTGTTCCGAAAAATATGAAAATTTCTAGGCCGCTGGTAATTTACTGGACAGCTGGATAGGCAACGAGTATAATAATGGAACCGCAACAGTACGTTCAAATCCTGGCTGGTACTACACAACGCTGACGAGAAAATTCGAAGAACCCGCGACATATATTCCATGGAATATGGGAAATGCTGTAATGGGGAATGTTATGGAATACCAACCAGGATGGAAAATAACCACCAATCCAAATACTTTGAAATTTCCATTTATCTGCGAATACGGTAAGTCATGCTGAAATATATCTTCCAGTAGTACTTCAAAGAACTCCAGAGTTCCAGAAGCGATTCTATCATAATAGAAAGGTCCCAAGCAAATCGTATGGGTTGCGGTGGAATAATCCGCGTTAGTTATAAATTAAATTTTATCAAATACTTTTAACAATTTTGATACGTAAACGAGTTTGTTTTCATAAAGAGTAAATAAAATCCAAATGCCTCAAAGTCTATCCAAAAATGAATACATAAGATAAAGGCTGAAAATTGAAGCAACTCATAATGGTTGAGATACGATATTGGAACGTATATTATACTCTTCAATCGGTCATAGCAATGTTGTTAATATATAGCAGGCTTTCTATCATTCTCGGTCAAATTTAATGTTTGGAGTTCATATTCAGTTTCTGCAACATATGATTTCAGAAGAAAAATATGCCTATCCTATAACAAAAGCAGCCACTTACTGCAACTCGAATACAGCAAACATAGTGTTTGCTTACGTCGATGGTTCATGCTTCGCCCTGCCCCATGATCCGTACGTCAACGCTAACTCGGTAGCCACATATCGAAACATTTGTCCACAAGTCGCTGGATTAGTTTCTCGAGTGGCCCATCTAAATACTACGGGAAAACTGAATATTGCTCAAACATTTGGAAGGGTATATTTTGTTTTCTCTCTTAAGCAATTTTTAAGTTACTTTTTAAAATGAAATTCCATTCCAGTACCCTTTATCTTTTTTGCATAAAGATCTATGCAATGAATCTTCTCGATCTGTTTTAACATTACAAATCGCTTTTAAAGTTTTGCTTCTGTCTCAGATTGTAAATTTTCTTAAATATTATTTCCAACATGCTATAGGAATTTGTACTGAAATTAGATTTTGTTCATCAATCAATTTTTCAACGTTTCCTATCAAACTTCAAAATTTTAATAAAGAAATTTTTCAATATAGAAAGAAGAAAATGTCAAATTTATTTCGAAATAGACCAAAACCCAAAATCCTTTTCTGTTTAATGGAAAAGTTATGGATCTTGAGGGCTTTATTTCAATAATGCACAGTCGCTGAAATCGGAGCAAAGTTGGATGCGTTCTCGTGTCTTCGATACAAGGTCATAAACGATTGAAATATTCCAGCCAGTTTCTCTCAGATTTCAGTCGTTGGGCATTTGTGAAATAGGATCCGTATCAGAGGTTGGCGTTTGGGGGAAGGAGTGGGGGTGACGCTTTGGTAGTATGAACTGGTACATAGTTTTTGAATACACGTATGTATAAATATGACGACTTTTACTTACTTGGCATGATTGCTGAGAGAATACCGCCAAGTCATTTTTAGTGGTCTTACAGGAGATGTATGCTTTTGGGTATTTTCTAATTACGAATATGACAATTCCGAGATAATAATTGTAGTAATTTTTGTAGGCAGCTTGCGAACGTGTCGGCAAAAGTGCCGCAGATGTTGATAATTGTTATCAGTGGATTATTGGTATGGAACAGCTCAAAGCATGCAGCGCAAACAGTTGTTCTGAAGAGGGCGGCTATTCATGGTTTTGGACGACACCAGAAGGATATAAATGGCCAGCAAACACGCAAATAAATGGCTTCTGGGCCACTGGATATCCCATAGACAGCTCATCCGAATTTAATTATGGAACTTACTGGGGCTATAGTGGAAAAATTGGCGTTGTAGACATGGGAACATCATTCTTGAATTACGCTATCTTGTGTGAATATCGTAAGTATTGCCACATATTTAATTTTTCTATCCGCTTTGAGCGCGAAAGTACTCAAAATATGCTTCTGTGAACAGCGTATCGTCGCTGATTGAGTTTGAGTTGTCAAATATGGTTTGAGCATGATTTTCGCAGCGTTTTCTGGAACCTTGACTTAATCACAGAAAGAGTGAAACATTAAAAATACCAAATGAGGAGTGGGCCCCCATTAAGCGAAGTAAAGTAAGAGTTGCCATTAAAATATTTCTGATTAGAGTGTCAATGAGAGTTGGCTTTGTGGTTCAAGTATAGCCTCCGATTTTTGGAGCTCTGTGGAATGAGTCGACAACTGCAACTCATGAAGGAAGTCATACCCGCAATCCGTACTCTTTCACACACAGGTCGGCCAAATCAACAATCGATGATACTCCTCAAACACTTCCCCGTGTAAAAATCTCCTTCAGCTGATCTATTTTAATAATTTTCTGAAAAAAATTTAAACAAGCTTTCCAACTATTTTTATAAATGTTTTAAAATGATATATAAGTATTATAAGATATAATTTTTACATAAATTAGTGATGTTTATAACTTTCAGTCGAACCATATACCTTCACGAATTTTGAAAAGTCATGTCTTCTTTCGCCGAATCCAAGCGCGCCCGGCTATTCATCGTGTTTCACTCTGAATCGAGCTGCAAAAACATTCGCCAATGCTCAAAGTGGATGCACAGAATTCGCAAATGGACACTTAGCCCGAATTAATACCGTCGAAATGGCCAACTTTATCAGCGCAGCGCTATGGGCAAATGTAAGGATTTGATCAATGACTTGGCGATTTCGACCGGACTAGAACCATTCAAAAAGCAAATCAAAATTTTTATTTTACAGTAACTCAAGATTACTCCGAAAAGAAATAGTGAGCTCGAAAGTTGTACCTCATATTCTATTATGCCAGTATAATTGACAGGAACTCCGTGATCAATTATAAAGGCGGTCATAAAAAGGTTCTTGAATTACTAGTCATATTTAAATATGAACAGCGTCAGTCGTGCATGGCGCACATATCGCTGGCGACAATAGGCCTCGGTGCAAATCATTGGCCATTACAAAATGTTTCCTGATCTCTTTGGTCAATAAATGGTATACCATAATTGCTTCTTTTAGGTGGGATTGCCGCCATCGCAGCCATTGTTCAGTGGTCTTCAACAGTTTCCTTCCTCTGGCGCTGATGAACCCGACAAGAAATGGTATTGGATTTATCCTGATGGGACGAAATCGCTGGCAAATGCGAGCAATTTGCCGTGGAGTCCTGGCCAGCCGCTGTCTGCAGGTAATTTTTCCACAAAGTTATTTATTGCATTTTGGGGAAAGATTGTCAGTCTCTGTAATTATCAGTGGAGCACTCTAAGGATTTGTTTTAAGAAATAGTTGTGTGTTGTTCCTATTTCATTATGTATCAGTCGCTAACATCTTATATCGTGGTGAAATCATTTACATAAAGGCAGTGAATCTGCCCGTTTCATTCCACTCTTCGGTAAAAAGAAGGTTCGAAATAAACTAAAAAATCTGTATACAGTCAAGGGCTTATATACCGTGGGTCAAAGGGACCGGCCAAAAATCCACGGTATAAAGACCCCCACGGTATAAAGGCACCTGGTACAAAATGAACCGTAGATGTTTTATTTACAAATCACTGTGACATGAATTTGGAAGTGCTTGGCGGCTGACTCGGCATTCTTGCCATTTCTATCGTACCACAATAGGACGTCTACTTTCCGATCATTAGAATAAGAAATGCGACGTTTAAGGCCTGGTGGCATAGTAGNCCACGGTATAGAGCCCCACGGTATAAAGCCACCTGGCTCCTGTACAAAACATAGTACACTTTGTCGGGACCGGCCAAACACCCACGGTATATAGACCCCCACGGTATAAAGCCCCACGGTATAAAAGCCTTTGACTGTACAATATTTTCAAAAATATTGTTTAGGCGATTGTGCGTCAGTCACTCAAAGTGGACTGTTAACTGCTACTAGTTGCACGGCTAGCCAGTGGTACATCTGTCAATACCGTAAGAGTTCTCTCATTCTTAACCAGTTTAATACCAAGTGTACTGACTTTTCTTGGTATTTGACTCGGGAGCAAAGCTAAGGAAGTGGTCGGCTGAAGGAGTTCCCATCTTTTCAGAAGCATTCCAGTTTAAAGAAGATTAGCATGAATCTTTACATATCTTTGTGGATTTTCTCTACCCGGTGTTCAAAGTTTTTCGGCCATTGAATTTTTTCCAACTCATGTAGCTTCATTCATAATCGGTTAGATGCGAAAGTGCATGATGGCAGAACAGAGGATGAATATGTGGGTTTGAGGGATTACGCTTATTCTCCCTAGGCATCAATTGATCCCCACCTATCAGTCAGAACAACTAGTACTATCTGTCTCTTAGTTGTACTCAGACCAGGTCTAAGGATAAGCCGCATATACGCGTATTCGCGGTTCAGGAAGGCCCCATTAGAGAAATTCTCCTCGTTCTTTAAGTCTATAAATAACTGTTGAAAATTGTATTGCAGCACATCCATTTATGAAAAGCTTTACCGGAAAAGCAAACACTAAAGGTTCGGTGACCGCCACTATTAGTGAAACATCGCTCGGATCGCTGATCAAATGCCGTGATGCCTGTCAGTTAAATGGCGATTGCACGTCTTTCGCCTACTCATTGTCCAGCGGCAGCTGTCAATTGATAAGCGGATCTAGTGCAACTGTCTCAGCGTCCGGATACTACTGGTGTAAACTATCTCGATAGATTTACAATATGAATGCCTAGCGTCTGCTTCGGGTTATATGTTTATTGGAAAATATAATCGCGTTTATCGTTTCTTTTAACATTTTTATTTATATGCGACCGAGAAAGAGAGGGATACGGCACAGCGAGAAAGACAGATTAAAATGTATGATTACAGCAACTTCGTATCAGACACAAAGGTATTTTAACTAAAGAACAGCATTTTTATGCAACGATCACTAAGGCGATCGACTATAATTGAGTTGATTTATTTTAAAGTACTTCTTGAATATTATGTTTCCATCTTTTCCGTTCACTTTTCTCTAGACTCAACCAGATTTTAAAAAACCTGAGTGTTGTGCATATGAATGTACTTGTCATTTGCTACTGCTTGGTATGGAACGTAAATATTTGTTTGCAAAATTGCTGAAATCACAATTGACAGTATAAAGCGAATGCAAATTAACATATCAGAACTGAAGGACAAATTTCCTGCATAGCTTCAAATTACGGCAGAAATATGCCTCACTTATAGAAAGTTTGAATTAGTAAAATAAGAGAAAAAGAATTACCTCAAATATTGCGTGCTTCAAAAGAGCACATTTCAACGGTCGTCAGAGCAGATACCTAATGACCACTTTCAGACTGCTCTGTTAAGCGCATTCTCATGAGAACTGGTGCTGCTTAGTAGAAGGGCAATCCATAACAACAGTATTTAATAGCGCACAAGTGAGCGGCGACAGAGTCACACATTGCTTTTGCGCGAAATATCGATTAACTCGCGCAATCATAATGATATCATTGCTCAATGGTTCTTCGGTATTATTACCCGGCACACCTTTACTCTAACAGTTAACAGTCTCTTCACGGTTTAGCAACACCATATTATTGGCAGTATCAGTATACTGATATTGAGGTGCGCGCGCGCGCTGCTGCGCGTTTGTTACCTTGGCCTATTTCATAGAACTATTGTAAACTGCAATTACGCTTCGCAGTTTGCAACAGTATTTTGAAACAGACCATAGGCATTTTCAAAACGGATAATCGCCCTGTGTTTCCGCAAAAGGTGCTCCGCACGAAAAGATGCAATTATTTTCCTTGTTCTTTGCATTATTGCTGTATCTTATTGATAATATTTCCTTTTATTTAGTTAATACAATATAAAAACGTTTATGAAGTAGCGACAGAACATTTGTCGCACCCTGTAATAACTGCGCAAATCGAAGTAAAAATTGATATAAATACATGAGCATCTTCAAGCCGAGAGGAAGAAGGCATTGCGATGTACAAAATAAACAGTGATAGAGCTGACTAGCCTTTCAAATGACAGCAACTACCAAACAAATAACTTTAAAAGAACATTATCAGACAGACAGAGAGATTCACATCTTCTTCTTGGCGGCACTGATACAGAGGACGCCACGGTTGTCGAGATTTGACTTCAGCGACTTGGGGTCGACATCGCTGGGCAGCTTGTACGAGCGGTGCACCTCTCGCGCAATATCCATTCCGCTCGGTCCGCTGCGCAGTTCGTGTCGGCCATGCACGACCAACTGGTCACCGGCCACGCGAACCTGCAAATTGAAAGAGTTACTTGTGTAGCTTGGGCATACTGTGCAAATATTATGGCTATTTGAGCTTGACCGTTTGCATTAATAATTCTAGTTGTGCTAACTAAATAAAAGAAGAGTTTTAAAAATTTCTCATGCTGCAATCAACATAACAGATGAAACTAACCTCAATCTCTTTGGGCGTGAAGAACTGGCAGTCGAGCTGGACGTCAAAGTGGTCGGCGGTATTGTTGATTTTGACGGTGCCGTCTTCGTGCTGAAGGGGCCAGTCCCATTCCTTACCAGACCAGTCGTGCGACATTGGGATCATCGTGGATTCCATAGCGAAGAGGAGTTGCGAAGGCTGCTTTAGTTTCAGATAAGTGTACAGTTAGAGAAGACAGTTGGGATGAATCGCAGCTCGAGTTGCTTTTATAGCCACCCGAGCAACGTCCGGGGGCTCTTTTCTTGGCACTAAAGCACGTCTGCTTTCAGATTGAAGTCAACAAGCAAATATGCAAGAACGTGACGAAATGCAAAAGTTCCGCGTCTCATTTGAGTCACTGAGGTGTATTTTCGGCACGAGTGCTACCGGTCGAAAACAAAAGCCGATCGATAGTGACGTTTTCCTTACACTGCCTGGCGGCTGGCAAGGCTCCCCGGATAAGAACGCCCGAGGACACGTGGTGAAAGCAAGGCTCATCTAGGTAGTAAACAAAAGTCTCGTCAACAAGTTGGGCCTCTTTTTTCAAGCTACATACACTCAAGATGAACCCTAATCAATCAGTTGGGCTCTGGTAGATATTTTTAGTCTGAAGCAGCAAACGATGCCAAGTTCAGATGGCGTTCGGGAATTTGCAGTTTAATGCGATTAGAAACGAAACTTGCTTGCAATATAAGCAGTCTGCATTGAAACTCTAGAATAAACATTTATCAAATAGCTTGTTAATCGGTTCTCTGCTATATCTTCGTTACTGTTATCCCATTGCATTTGAATTATTGATACAAACTAGGTCGAAATTGTATATTCGATTCGCTGGGTTCTGGATAAATGGTTTGCATAATAAAAATATCGAGAATTATTTTAATATTGCATATCAATCGATTGCGCACAATGAAATATGGCAATAACAGTAATCTGATCAAATATTAGGCATTTTTCGAAGCAATCAATCAGAATAAAGGCAAAATGTTAAGCAAACGAGCAAGTAATTTGGGCCACTGATTCAAAAGAGACAACAATGTAAATCTACAACGTCATAGAGTTAATTTCAAGGAACAATTTCACGTCACCGTACTACCATGTTCGAGCGCAAAACCAACGTAGTTTGCACGACTACTTGGCCAGAATACGGCATCATTTTCACGCTTCATTATTACATTAGATAATTTGCTTATGCATAAAACACTTTAAACGTATAAGAACAAAGCGAACGAGCTGCTCTAAAATTACGTCTCCAATTGTAGAAAAGTCATAGGCGAAATGTCAATTGGCGATAATAACGAAGCGCGAAAGTATACAGTATTCTAACTAAGCCGTCGTTTGATGTATAATACTAGTCATTATCAAAACAGCAATCATAATAAAAAATACTTCTAAACAATTCAACACCGTTAAAGATAGTGAAAAGAATTAGAATGTCAGAGAAATCACCCATCATTCGAAAACTGAGTAACAAGCAACCGTAATTAACAGTCAGTAATTCTACAATGCCACACAGTACGTACCCTATCAAAGCACCTCTGTAAAGCGATCAACTTTTTTACGCCACATTTCGTCATTCAGTTCCGAGTAACTGATGAAACAATCACAATATTCTGGCAAATAGTGCCAGTCCACTATCCTATATGTATATACTGTCCTCCTCCAAACTAAGCCTAAATGTGAATTCATAAGCGTTGAGCGAAAAAATCAATCATTTTCATGAAACAATGGATGGGTTTCATATCGCGTACTCTAACTAAAGTCGTACTTAACGCAATTATAAAGGATAGGCCTTAAGTACGACTTTAACTGAAGTACGCGATATGAAACCGACCCGATAACACGGCATACCGCATATATCGCCATGCAAATGATTGATTTCTTCGTCACCGACTTCAGAATTCACTTGTAGGAGTGATCAAGTTGTGGAGGACAAATGATTTTTTGATCAAACGAACAAAAAACAACAAACTACACCAAGGCAAATTGCGCGAGCAAATTCAAAACCCCTAAGAGAACGATGATGCCATGTACGATCAATTGTGTCCTTGTCAACTCGCCCTTCATCTGCAGTCGCTTGAGATGGACAGCGGAGGGAAGCGCGAACAGGTAGATTAAACCCGAAAACGATCCTACGTACCTGAAAATCAGGGTGAATTTTAAAGAGCAAAGAAAACCATTTGGTCACTTTGAACTGGTCTTGTTTATTCAACAAAGATCATTTGATATGTACTATAGTCACTTTAATTAGGTCAATTTACATATAGAAGAGGACATTTTTCATATTGATTTGAGCATGAAAATGTTCTTATTTATCTGATAAGTGTCTTCTTTGAGCTGGGACGTGTCCTATTTGGTTATAAAGTGTCCCTATTATAATGAAATTGTATATAAAGGACAATCGGGAAGCGATGATGCGATAATCCACTGATGCGAACAAGAGCGACCTCCTTTTCGATGAAAAATGGCAAAAACGAAAACTGATAAAAGACAAAAACGAATAATGACCTAAGAATGCTTCCAACGTGTGGGAAGAAGACGGCGAACAGGATGCTGATCGACATCACCACTGCGTTGATCAGGCACACCCAGCCGAATCTGAAATGGATGCCTATTTCAATGCGAAATTTCGTCAAAATTGTCATCTGACAGTGTAAATCAAGAAGTGCAACAAATCCATAGTTTTGCATTTTACGATCACTAACAAGAAATCTTGCAAGGCACCATAGAGGGCAAAACTGAGCTCAATTTCGGTGCGAAATCACCGTTTTTCACCAAATATAGTAGTCGCTCTTAGTTCTTAGGTGCGCAAATTGATGGAAAGAAGCGTCATCGACTCTCGAGGCAGTTTGCATTGTTCAATCTAAGATTTCTTGTAACTGATCGGCAAATGTTTACAATAAATTCCTATCGAAAATTTGTTGTTTATGCTGACGTCATCAGCAAAGAATATTGCACCATAATCACAATCCATTTCACACAAAATTAAGTAAATGTAAAGTGTAGAAACCAAATTATAGCGCAAAACCAAATTCTGAATTAACATAACATGTACTGTGATCAAATACGTGATAAAAACGCAGAAAAGTAACAATATTTCCAACATTTACATTAATTTTTATAAAGTTGGTCCAGGAATGTCGCAGGTTCGATTCTCCGACCTTGATTACAGTATAAATCGTTAAAAACGGTCATTTCTGGTAGGTTCACCAGTTACAAAGTTAAACAGTTTCCACTATTTATTCCTTTTCGTCTTTCTCCATTTGAAAAAGTAAAAAAATTACCCAGGATAAACGAGTCCAACTATTGAGTAGGACAACTGCGCCCGAATGAGGTACATAAGCAAGGGAAGTACGGTGAACATTTGGAAAAGCAGAAACAGACGCGCCATTGCGCTCAGAACATCTCCCGATCCAAAGTTGTTCAGGAAATTCTGTAATGTAATTAATATCGTTATCGATTGATCTTTATCCATTTCAAGAGCGGCGACGGTGCAATGAAGTACAGTGGAATTCGTTTACAACGGTCACCGGGGGACCGGCAAGTTCTGACCGGCATAACCGAACTTGTTTGTATAGGAAAGCACGCTTTGGGACTGAAAATCTTGACCGGTATAACGTAATACCGTTATAATTAAAACCGCTATAAACGAATTCCACTGTAATCTGAAATAATAAGGTAGAGAATGAGGTATGATGCTAATCAATATTCGAAATTTATTCATAACTGAAGAGGCATAACAGTTGTGCTGATAACATAATTCTGGTTCGATGCATTAAGCATATTCAACCTAGAAAACTGATGATAATAGCAATTCATCGACAAATTTGCCAAAACACCCTCAAGCGGGTTAAATCAATTTATATAATATTAGACAAGGGAAAAATCTTACGTCCGATATGCAGGATTTGAATGTGGGAAATGCAGCGTAGAAGCCAAAACCAACAAAGACATAGCAGAACGCCGCAAGACAGTAACCAATCGTCAGATCTCTAGCCTAAAATTTGCAGAGCTCAATACAATGAATTAGAAATAGCTATCACCACTAGTTGAGAGCCAATCAATAGTGATTAATTTTCCACCAAATATGACTACACCTACCGCAGAACGGCAGAACGGGCCGTTAGAAATATAAAAGTGCAACTAACAAAAAATAAACAAAATTGTGAGGGTCAGTAATTTGGGGACGTAATAATGAATAATCGATGCGATTCAGTAAGCTGGACACGAAAGAAGCACAGTAAAAGTGGAAAATTATAAAAACTCAAACATTAATGAGCCATATTAAAATTTTACTGAGTTCTGCTCTGCTATTAAAAATATTGCTATAAATAAAGGTAAAGTTGAAGAACAAAGAAAGGAGAACTCACATTATTACTGGGGTTCTTTTGGTTTCGCAAAATGTTGAGAACAGCGTTATGAATGAAATAGGACAACGCTAGTGTGCCCGTAAGTGCAGGAAATCTCCAGCTCGCCACTGAAATAGGAGATAAGTTAATACCACACTTTCATTAATCAATGCGACAATAGTCAATACAACAAAAATCCCTATGCGCAAAGAGTTAGCAATAATTCAGGGATCCACTTTACTGAAATATCAAAATTTGCTACGTTGAGCTTCAATCCTGTATTTTCTTCAGCGCATGATAGGTCTTGAGACTAATTTTTCAAAAACATCTTTTAAAAGTCTCGAAACTTTAACCATTAAATCCTAATGCTATTAAATCAGAGTGTGTCGGAACGGTTAGGCCGGTCTAAGGCTCTAAGAAAAATAACTAAGTCCATGTTCTTATTAAAAATAGTCATTTCACAAATTAGCTCTTTCCACGACAAGATGACCTTGACTTACGTTCGACATGATGCAATTTCCCAGGTCCCGCAGCAGAAAAGTCGAGGTTAATTCCGCATTCAAACACTTTGGACAATACGAAGCCCAATAGGTAAACCACCGATATCGTTCCTGAAAAATGATCAAATGTTTAAAATGTTTATGACTATCTTATTGAAGATACCTCTAAACCACTGAATGAAATATTAGTATCAAACATTAACAGAGAAAGAAGTCAACAACGGATGTGTGTACATGAGATGGATGTAGCACTATTTCTTTCTGTACTATCAACTTGATTGCAAGTATAAACCATTTCCACATTAATGCGGATACTTTTGAACTTAGAGAGAAAATTTTCCATATTAATCTGACATGGAATTGCCTTTTTTGAATTGAATAGTGTACTCTTTAACCTATACTATTGCGCGCAACATAGCGAATAAGGACTCGGGAAACGAGCGACCGCTCATCGTCAGGGAAGAATCACTCATCGGTACAATTCAACAATTACCCTGCCTGAAGTTTTGAGTCTGTCGGCTTATTTTCCCTGCGATACCAAAGACAGACAAAAAACTGTCTGCCATTCTGTCACCCACAACAACAAAAAGAGCCGGTAGCATAAGTGTATCCTAAGTTGTTTATAAGTTACGCAATACTTGCGTCCATTATGCAGCATTGCGCTGAGTATCGCTGTACATTACTTAACTTTAGGATACGATTCTGTTACCGGTCTAAAGTAATCGAAAATCGCACCTAGCATATTGAACTTGGTAAAAAAGGTAGGAGACTTGAAGTTGAGTAGGGGGAACGCTATCACCGCCAAGTAGAACGGCACTGTTCCCTGTAGTTTCCACAGCTTTTCGAACGTGCTGCTGTTGTCCGATTTCACAAGTGGCTGTACGTCAACGCCTTCCAGACAGTACACTAAAGAAAAACATTTGTAATTGCTAGCTCTAAACTGCGGTCAAACTGAACAAGCATTTCTGCCTGACCGGAATTTATACCCCACCAACGAAACTTTCTTTGATTAGTGCTTAATGCAGCAAGTGATTACTTCAACACACTAATTGAATTCTTTTACTTCATGATTTACTTCTTTTTTAATTGATTATCAATAATATGCTCCTCTATCGACAATATACGTGTAAAATGATGAATCGCATATTCTTGCAATATAATATAAACGCTCACAATTAAGCACAAGACAAAGGTGGTAAATCATTCGCTGTAAATAGCGCTGGTGAAGAAAGATTAGGTGTGTTTTGGGAACCGCCATTTTAAACGATTTCAAAATAATTGCTAGCCGAATTGACCCTGCCCATCAAGTGGTAAGCCAGTCAATTTTCGGGACGCTCAAATTACAGGATCAATGCTGAACGCCAGAGGAATGCCACGTTTACATAAAATCTTTCCTCATAGCCAAATTGCTGATTTTAAATGAAGAAGATAGGCTTATTTTTCGACTCAAAATAGCCATCAAAGCTCACGTTCATGTTCCCACGTAAAATTTAAAAGAAAATCTAAAATTAATCAACTCACCATCACAAGTCCATGTTTTATTAACCATAACGGGTACCTCAGTACTGTTTTCCTGCATAGCGTCTGAAATAGTAACAATGGCTTCTGGAAAAGGAATAATGCGAGCCGATCAAACAGCGCTTGAATAACGCTAGAAATTCAGGATTACACTCAGGACCATCCATATTGAGACAGAAAAATTCAGGCACTCTAACAAGATCCAGATACAATCACACAGAAAATTCTCTACGATTATCGAGAAAAAGACAGGATAATTAAGATAACCTAATACCAAGCAAAATTTTAGAATTCTATCTTTATTTCAGTAAATTTTACGCTACAGAGAACAAAAATCGTCTTTATTCGCCATAAAGAAAACAGCGCTTCCAAAGAAATAAAACTAACTGTAGAAGACGGTGCCGGTATAGTAGAGAAAGTTGGACATGAGCACCCAATAGACGATGACGCCACCCAGCAAGACGACAATAGAAAACACCACCGCAAACAATTCACCCGATCGACCCCAGAAGTACCGACAAACGTCAGGGAAATCTGGCAAACCAGCATCGCTTGTCAATCCTGAAAGTTTTCATACGTGTACAATTTCCACTTGAACAAAGATTCTTTCGAACTTAGAAAGGATGCCTTCTTTGTCAAATTGAAATGAAAAGGTGCCCTTTTTGAATTGAAAAGAGATGTGTTTGAAGTTGAAAGTGTTTTTATCAAAGTGGGAATGGAACAATTGATTCGCGTTCAATGAAGAGTGACATACCTAAGCCCTGTGGACTTTCAACAATGCGGTAGGCAGTATAAAGCGCCAAGGCGGCTACGGCAAGCATCAAAAACAGTCCCAGACCAAGTCCGGCTTGATAGAGAGCCCAGGGCATCGCCAGCAAACTCGTTCCCATCATCGTGTTCCAAATTGAAAAACTGAAAATTCGAATATACTAACACTCTCTTTTTATCAAATTGCGCCGTCTAGCATCGTTATTCGTATCTTTCGCTAACTATTTTATTCGCCTTGCAACTAACTCTGTCCTCTTAGCATTCAATTAGAACGCATGTCTGATGAAATTGAATGCAAACTTATTAATTAGGGCGACAGGCCCGCTATATTTCAATTAAACATACTTAAATCCTGCAATCGTGCAATCTGTTATTAATAATAGTGCCTTTTATAGAGTTAACTAATTATGGTTTCATAAACCTTTACATAGACTTTCACTGACTAATAAACAGCGATTGCTATGCTGTTGATTCGACCGAGGTTAAGAAACGCAATTTGTGCATTAAAATGGAAAATCTCATAGAGCTACAGTACACCGGACCGCGGGTATATGTACGAAAAACGATATATTTCACTATCCATTCAAAGAAAAAGCTGCTGAGCCGTGGAACATTCTTTCAAATCCAACATCGGATTTGAAAATATCATACATACTTTATCAGTTAAATAAACAAATCTGAGCTAAGATTTGAAGAATATTCCGCGCCTAAGCAGCACTAAAAGGCAATGAAAAGCAAAATAAAATGCTCACATAGTGACGATGCTGTTTTGCTTGCCTGAGTCGTCAGTGAAATCGGAAAATGGAAGAATGGAGAAAAATTCCGCGGGTACGACATGATCAGGCATTCTCTGAAAAGTACCGTTATAATCACTCTAAAGTAAAAATTTGCTAATCAATAACAAGAAATCGAGCCAAGCATCATATTTGGCAAAGATAAACTCGCCTTTCGATGCGAAAACACCATTTCCCACTAAGAATAAAAGCTTTTTCTTTGTTTTTAAATGCGTAATTAGATAAAAAGAGGCAGTTTGCCTTGAACAATCTTTAATTTTTTGTTATTGATCAACAGATTTTGACTATAATGTATATCGATTGGCGCAGGGGACGTAATCACGCCCATACTACCGCACCTTCCCAAAATGTTCAAGAAACGACCGCAGTAGAAACAACAGTAAACAAATTATTCTCATAATTTCTTCATTAGTAAGAGGAAAACCGTCTCCCCTGAGGATATCCTTGACGGTATCCGTGCTAAAGGTACGCTTAAGTTAACATTCTACAGTGTCCTCTTTGAACCTTTGTTACTGATTGAAAAATATTGACGATAGTACGTCACTGATGAGCAAAATTGGACAACAATTAAACGCGCCTTATAATTGCTTCAAACATACCCTATCTTTGACCTTAACATACTGAAAACATCAAACATAGGGCGCATTTTAAGTATTTATAGGGTGGGGTTTTAGTTTTTTTCCAGCAAAATCAGTCATAGGTATACCAGTGAATTTCCACCCGGATCGAGTCGGTTAAACAGTCGATATCTTATGGCCATGTTATGGTCGACAGACGACGTGTTGGCCGACGTCATCAATGAACTATCATCATCGTCACTTGCGTCCGGCGCGTAATGGAACGGTCGCCGTTGACGGTCGGCGAGGTTGGTAATGCTGGAGCTAAAAAGTAACATCTTTGCCAAATGCCAACAATGACCTTTACTTCATATCGTGTACTTTAGCTTAATTAGTACTTTGCGAGTATTCTCTTGCACTGCGTTAAATACATCTTTAGCTTGAGTAGGCGATACGAAACTGGCTCAATAGTTAAGAACTTCTAGAGCAGACCCCTAATAGACGGTCATTATATATACGAGTTTGCCTACTCAATATAGTCAAATGTGAAGGGGGTCGTTTGTTGTAGGAGAATATTTGCATTCAGCCTTAATTATAGTTAGTAAAAGAGGCCGACTTTTGGTAGCTAAGTATGCAACCTCATTGCATATAGACAAAAAATGCGCAAATACGAAGCGAATGCTCATTGTAAATTACTGCGCATAAGCTTTTCAACGATACTTTTATTAAATTGATTTTATTTAAGCGAGACGCACGTCTAAAAGCCTCCCCGCTTTACTGTATTGGAGCTGCTTAACTTCATCCTTGAAGCATTTTAAAGAACCAAATTTGCGTATATAATGAAGACGACACCTCGACGGAAGAGGGCTATGAGAGGCGGCCGATTCCGATATCGAGCGATTCCTAGGTACTCGTCCCACCGGTGGAGCTGTGCGAACGGCTGTTGCTGTCGCTATTCTTGTCTGTGATCGTTCATTATCGCTCCCTTCGAGTAAAGGAGCGCCGACTGAAGTCATTTTTCTTCTATAAACAAAAGTTATTATCAAAATACTCTGACGAAGTAGTTTGTTTTTTTACACAATAGATGAAATACATTAAATATAGATAAATTCAAATTTCTTTCAAGAATTCTTCCTCAGGCAAACACAAGTCGCTAAGAATCCGATTTTAACGCTTGATCCTACTGCTCTGCTTGGATTTTAATTAAAAACTTGAATTTTCATATTGCTGAAAATAACGTGAAAGAAGTGCTGAGCGTGCTGTTTTAACACGCCAATTACCGTAGTAGTCGTTACAAATGAACTGTCAAGAAATGTAAATATGAATTAAAAATGCAAAAGAGAAAGCTGAAAAATAGTTAATAGTTAATTAAAGTTCATCAACCATTCCGCAAATAACGATTGTAGCAGAGATTCGCACCACTGATCGAAAAATAACTGAAGATACTGTAATAGGCGTACATTTGTATATCAAAAATAAGTGTGTGAACATTTGACGCACGCGGTAACTTCAAAACATGCATCGACGTGTGTGGCCTGTGTGCACAGAGTTAGTACCCGACTGACGCCCACGTGAGTCCAACTGACAGAAAGTCCAAGTGGCGCCTACGCTTTTTCGCTGCTTATTATTATTATTATTATTATTGCAACAAGTCCACAAATTCTACTGTGGAGATATCGCAGTTGTTGATCCTGGATTGATTCACTTAGATGCATTCTGCAATCTCACTCTCAAAGCTGCACTTGGTTAAGAACTACAAATGTCAATTGCTTATCAACTCCGGATGTTGGAATGTAGTGGCAGTTAGGACGATAAGTTAACTGCATCACTAGGCTGCGTTCACTACAGGTAACTGTTTAATTTTCGCGATCAGTCATTGTCGCTAAGTCGAGCTGGGTCCATTTGCATCGCTTGAACGTGTAGACGCGCAGTCTGTGCTCGCAGCCACTTGTTCCACTGAATAAGCTCTGTATCAGTTGCGTTGAGCTTGAAGCGGGTAATGCTTTATATTGCTCTTGTCTTTTTGACAAAGATGTGCGATGAGTTCACCTCATATTGCAACAGTAGAACGCGCAACTATTATGTCTCCATTCATTACTTTCGCCCGCTGCAATACCAAAAGCGTATTCCTGAGGCATTAACTGGGTTGTGACAGTAATGGTCTCCTCACCGCTTCAGGCGTAACGATGCCTGAAATAATGATTCCATCAGTTCTGGTTCCCACATTTATGGTTCTAAATTCAACTCTGGAATAGTCCTAAATACAGTCAACTGCTTTTATAACGTCGGTCAAGGGGCCGGCCAAAGACCGATGTTATAAAGACAGTTACGTTATAAAAGCAGCTGGCTCTGTACAGAACATAATACACGAGATGGGCTAAAGACCGACGTTATAAATACAGTTGACTGTATCACTTCGTTTTGATACAATTTCGATATTGGAGCCACGTGTGGCCAAAAAATCTTTTGTCAACCACATCACTCCTCGTGTTACTTTCTTCTGAGTCATTAGTATACGTCAGGTAAAAACTTTCGCTGGTGAACAGATTTAGTCTACTCGTTGCTTCGAGTCTGCTCCTTGTACGATTCAACTACACGCTATCCATCAGTTGTCATAGTTCGCTAGCTTCTACGTATCGCAAAGTTCTGATAATGATTGACACTTGCCCGTGTTGGACTTATCTCTCAAAGAGATGTAGGATGAAACAGTATTATTACATTTTGTCATTAAACAAGCGCCTAAAATATGTAAAAGTTTCGAAATCGTGTGAAGAAATGTTAGAGACATGCTTCATACACCGATACTGAAGCCCCCGCTTGCGATTGCGCATTGGCGCAAAGAGCGGAAATGCATTTTTGATCTCCCTAGTAGGCTGCTCCCTCCCCTCTATGAGCGCCGTGCTCATTCATTTCGATTTTAGTTTTCTGGCATAGTCGTAGTCCTCACTACTTTTCTTTGAAGTCAGGAAATCGTGTCATAGTGGACAGCGATTGCTTAGAACCAATGCGCCAGCTCAAGAATATCACATCCCTTCCATAGCTCATGCCTCAAAGGGGGGATAGACACTATGGGGTTTAACCGGCTGCACAAACTGGAATGTTCCATCTTGTGATATCGGCGTAATAAAGTTACTTTTTCAATTTATTTATGACGCTTTGCGGACGTCGACTCTAACAAACGAGATACTGTGCAAAGTTCTTCGATATTACTTGGGCGTTTCCTAAAGGGGCGCTCGCATCACGTCAAACGACTGAAAAGAGAGACAACGTTTTGCTAGCTTTTGCTTTTTGCTGGTTTGATAGCAAAATTCTTTCGTTTATCTGTAGTATGGTGTCATTTAAGAGTACTGTAATGGGCGTAACTTTCGCCGGCTGTCATTTGCTTATCTCAGTTCTTCGAGCATCCTGTAACATTCCCTCGTTATTCTTTGCTGCCGCGTCGATCGCCGAGTGGTCTGTATCTGACCGCGCGTTCTCCGATTTGGAGCCTGGCTCGACTGGCGATCGGGTGGCGATTGTATGCTAATATATCTCGCAGAAAAAGCGTAGGTGGCGGTTGGGCCGGCGCTGTCGGTGACGGGCAGTGCAAATCCGTGCCACTTAGGCGGCGCTTTGCTCCGTAAGCAGCTCTTTGTGGCTCTTTTGTCATGATCATTCCCTGCAACTAAAACTACGATCTCGACCGGGGTCATTTTGCGGTGGCGTGTACGGACTCATCTTCAGTCGCGATTAATTAGGCTTCTGCGCAAACTCCTTTTCTACACTATCTCTCGCTCGACTTCCTTGCTCCGTCATATGCCATATATTCTCTTATTCCGATCTCGTAGCCTTAGTCGCAAGGTTGTGTTTACGCTTTGAAAACAACAGGAGTCATACATCCTGCCTACGATATTATGGCGTTATCAGGTCATATGATATTTAGACGCAACTTTTACGACGGCAGCTGAGTACAGTACCCCTTCCTTGCCCTTTCCTTCTACTCTGATGGGTAGTTTACTTGTACTTTTGACATACTTATTTTGCTCTACACATAGAATAATCGAGCAAATGCTCGAACTGTTTGAAACAGTAACGTCAAATTAGTAGCAGCCGTAAGCAAATTATATATTAAATACAGTAAACGTGCCCTACAGTACGGTATGGTCTTATCCTTTTTGCTAGTCATAAGAATAGAGAACTTTCGAGCTGACAGCATGCTTTATATGCCGAATATCATATCTTACTTTGAAAATAGAAAGACAGCTCTGCTCGCAATCTTCCTTTTCATTTGTAGTTTTTACTTAAAAGAATAACTTTTGCAAGGAGCAGCAAAATGTTACCAAAATTGAAAAAATTCTGATGAAATCTCCTTTTGTGACATGCCTATCGGAGCTGGTCTTCCCATATACCCAACCGGTGGAAGTCGGCAAAACGAACTTCGATACGCTCGTACCAGTTGATATTTCATTTGGCAATACAGTGGAATTCGTTTCTATCGCTCTCGAGGGAACCGGCATATTTTGACCGGTACAACCGAATTCGTTTGTATGGAAAGATACACTTTGGGACTGAAAATCTTGACCGGTATAAATTAAATACCGTTACAGCCGATACCGATATTAACGAATCCTACTGTATATGCAGTCATTCGCAGGTGGACGCCGGTCGGCGACTGGGAAGTGCGCCTCCTCCTAGAATCCTTCCATGCCCATCTCTGCAGTCTTTTATCATCTAAGTCACTGAGTAGATCGTTCAACTCGTGCGCAAATGTTACAGTATACCATTCATCGCTTCCGTTTTTCCTTTACAATTTGCGATTGATTAGTTCGGCAGAACAGTCTCGCGTGGAAGTTGATACACCTAACAAATTGATTGGTACAGTTCGAGAATATATCATCGCTCGTAAACTAAGGCAGCGTGACAATCGATGTCAGAACCTAACAATGCTCTGCTTGAGACCAATATCAGCTTGTTTGTTAGTCGGTTGAAGCGATCGAACACGAAGCAGCTCGAAACTGCTTAAAAAAGGAAGAAAATATGTTAGGAAGGAAAGCAATTGTATGACTCAGTCTTTCGATCAAAAATCAATTTCAGTAGAAGTATTGTGCACTTTCTTTAGCTGTGAGGTTTTTTATAATTGTTAAAATGGAAGCGTTTCCTGCACCGCTTGCATTCAAATGGAAACGGCTTAGTATGATTGATAGGGACACGAAAATATGACAAGTATAAACTATTATTAAACTTGCACTGCTCTCATACTTTTAATACTGAATGGTTAGTACACTGACACTTGTTTAGGCACTGATTTAAGAATTTTGAGATCCACGCATCTGTACGATCACAAAAGCTACGTTCATGTCAAAGCGGCATAGTGCTCATGGTATGCACGATTTTCTAATTTTATACTAATTATAAGATGAATTGTCGAGTTAATACCTCTGAATTTAATAATTCGTGCTGCGCTCCGTAGGCAAAGTGCAAGGGTATTCTTTTTTCGTTTACTTAACTAGAGAAAGCATTCGCTCATCGTCGTATTAATTGCGTTTTCCTTTTTTGCGCGTCTGCATCAGCGCAGAAACGGAGTGAGACAATCTCGCGCAATAAATCCGGTCTTAGTTACGTATTCGCGCAACTCTGAACTTTCCATTTTTCGACGCTCACGTTTCTGTCTAGTTTAAGAGCAGGTTGGACCGTAATTCAGCGCCCAAGAGTAGTCCGTGCGGGGATGCTCCAGGTGGCCACGTCACCGAAACTCTTCTGCTCTAAAATGAACCAACCGGATTCAGCAATAGCAGCTGCCTGTTGCCCGAGCTGGTTTTCGTCGAATACGAATACTAATCGCTGCCGCTTTTCTATGCCCATTTCCAGCTTGCCCGTAAATGCATTGTGAACTTAATTTGACAGGGAACTGCGCGTTCCGACTCAAACTTGCAAGCAAAACTCAACTGTATATTACAGCAGATAACGCACTATTCTGAAATTTACCGCTTTGCGAGCAATTGACTTTTAATGGGGATATTGCACGAAAGAAATCTGTCCGCTCTTATTTCATGGTTTCGCTTTTGCCCACCATGTACGAAAGAGGGAATACACACCATTTCCTCTTTAATAAGGACGTTTTGAATATCATAGAGGACATTCCCCAAATTGACTCAAACTGTAGACTGCCTTGTCTTATGCGGAAAGTATCCTTGTTAAAATAACAACGCTACGTAATTATTGCACTTTATGGAGTTCATACATCAGTACAGTAGATGACAACAGTGGTTCTATGCATTTCATACGGTGATAGCAGCGCTTATCTTTATTGGCAATAGCTTTCCTTCCATCTGTTTGCATACTCGCTATAAGCTGACAGCGTGGAGTGCTATTCGACGTTATCCGCAATCAGCATTAATGTTTTTCGTTCCTGATTTTCGTACTCACCCCCGGATACAATTGCAAAATCTTATACGAATGCGTAGAAAAGCAACTGCCGTTTTGCTCTTAACACCATGGGTCGGTTTTACATCGCGTACTTTAGCTAAAGTACGCGATGTGAAACCCACCCCATGTCTCAAATGCATTCGGCTTAATCTCCGTTTCGCTTATAAGAACTGATAAGGACTTGAATAGAAATATGAATGTTATGTCTGCAAATGGTGACCGATCAGTTGAGATTTGTAAGGTCGCAGAGAGAGAGAGAGAGAGAGAGAGAGAGAGAGCGCATAACCCGCTCAGGAACATTATCTATTTTACACTTTCTTTTCCATGACGACATCTTCGGAGAAGTTATTTAAAAGAAAACGATGACGTGATTATACGAATTTTCTCGGGGGTAGTTGAAAGCAGCTCACGCTCTACGGAATTCGTCATAGGTTATTTGAATCGCGCGTCGCAGTTGAAAAACGAGTTTGTCCGTCTCGCAGTACTCAGGTTCAATTCTTGACCCAGCCAAAGAAGTATTCGCAAAAGTTTCTGACTGCTGCCTCCTTCGCGACGCCCCATGTGCTCTCTCTCTCCCAATTCGCGACTTGTTTTCGTTGACGCAAGGAGAGAGAGAGAGGGGCACGCATACCGGATCTTTAGCACGCTCTCCCCAGCATAGCGCCGCGTTCGCTCATTTTCTAGTTTCCGGGCAGAGCAAAATACTCGTCCTCAGAACTTTCCTTTACAACACTCGCATTCCGCTTGTCAAAGTCGGCGTCTGCGAAACGCCCAAAAATTTCTCTTTCTCATTTTTCTTTCTACTCACATTCATTCAGTGCGTTTGCACTTGCTTTGATTCCGTAACAGTTATTGTCGCGGAATATTTCAACGTTGAAAATAAGATTATTTCTGGAAATTTGATCGAATGCATCCATCAACGAAAAGGTCAAGTTGTGTTAATTAATGATTGAAATTTATACCGTAGCCTTTGCTCAACGACTGCCCTATGTAGCACAATGAGATCGAACGAATCCGTTCTTAATTCGTATAAGTAGCATCAGGTCAAACTGTCGCGGTGAGACATGTCGAGACATTCATTTATAACTCTTTCATATTTATATGCCACTTTTAGCTCTGTTAAAGCTTTTCCGTCAGTATTTAAACTATAGTCACGCTCGAGCAAGTATCACGAATAATGGCCTTCATACGGTAGCGAGGCGTGTAAATATCGCACCCTTAACCTAGTTTAAATGAAAAGTATGTTATTGAACGGCTTGAACTGAACGAGTTACGGTACTCGCGTACATGCATATTTACTGCACAATCAGCAAAGATGAGCGTCTCTAGTTAAGATAAGCCAAGCGTTGTTAAAGAACTCTGTCGTGACTTAGTCTAGTTGAATCATGCAATACTATCCGCGACTTGTTGTGACCGATGTCTTAGTTATGCGAGAGAGTAGTTTAAATCTTTTTTTCAATCGCAGCGTGGTACGGTGCCCGGACTTTACACACCACCTATCCTGAACCTTTCCTTGACGATTACTAAGTGCAGTTAACATTTCTGCATCCTACTATGTTAGCAAATTTTGCGTGATTTAATCAAAAGAGCGGGATTTAGAAATCATGTGATGCACTTAGCACTTGTTAGGAAAGCTATACAGTAAGCGGGGTTTCAGTTCTGGCTACTCCGTCGTACGATCGATGCTACGTGCAATCGTTAGGTTGTTAACTAGCTTTCGTGATAGCCGGCAAATGCAAAGTCTAAGCAGACTGATAACTTCCTCAAACAGAAAGCTGTCTACTAAGGGCGTTTTATCGTCTACGTAGAGATCGTTGTGCTTTAATATCAGACGATAGATAGTCTATTGCTAGATGGCTTTATTCAATGGTGGTGTTGAATCCAGGTCGCTTGTAAGACATATGAAATTAAATCGCTTTCAGGAGTTGTTCACAGTTGCTTAGTTGCTTTATTTGCTCCGTCCATTCGTTGCTTAATATCTTACTGTGAACAAATTCGCCAATCTCCTACCTAGTCTTTCTCTTTGAAATCATTTATGTCACTTTAACTCTTCATTTAAGCACTCTTATTCCCTTGCGCAATTGTTAATAAAACGATCAAACGGCTTCTCCGAATGGTCCTCAGCAACCACTATAAATAGTCTTTCGTGGTGAAACATAAACGTGTTCGCAAAATTTTAATTTACCGTATGCAAAGGTTTTAGTCCGAATTTCGTCATTAGTTTTTGTCCGCATATAGTTTTTCGCATACAGACAGTATAGTTTGAAGATTACGGTAGTTTCTTGGATTGCACGCGCCGCTGACGCAGTTTTACGAGCATGACGTGAGCGGGGTGGAAATTGCCAGGACAAGGGTCGCGAATCTTTGTTAGGCGTATGACAAAGGTCTCATGTTCGAAGCTGACGTGCTGTTCTAATACCGCGATATCAGTATTGCACTTACGTGTAGAGGCGCTCTGGAGTTTAACCCCGCATGACGTATCGCCTTTGCACTCTCCCTCTTTTCCTACGTTCAATTAAATCCGAAGCGAAGCTTGATGCTGATTCTTGATGTTGGCTATCCCTTATCTTTTTCACGCCCTCCTCTCACCCTACACACTCACGTGAGGTGATTCAGCTTCCCTGATAGTTTATGATAACGCAGTAATGCTCGCTGAGAAACGTCGAACGCGTTAATCGGAAGGCAACGTGTCCAGACAAGTTCGGTGACAAAAGCCCTTCCGATGACTATTGGGGGAAGTGGTCCCACTTTTTTACGACTACGATAATCATCCCACTTTGGGCGTGTACTTGCTTAGCTTTTAGTTTCTTATCTCAGTTCTTCGAGTAGTCAACCTTTAATGCCGTCGCTGTAGTCTCACATTGCTATCGCGTCGACCGCGAGCAGTCGCGACTGCTCTCGCCTCTCCGATTTGAAGGCAATCGATTTGCCTTAGTGATTGGGTTGCCTTTTTGCTCTTTGAATCTCTTTGCTGGAAATCTCACTCAGATAATTTTTCTTTGTAATTGAAAAAGTGTTCGTGGTAAGTTCAGGAAATCTTCATATGAATCTACACGAACAAAATTTAGAGAGTAAGCTAACATCTCGCAGAAAATGAAGAATTTTAATTTGGTAGGCTGCTGTCGTTGTTAAGCCGTTATATTGCGTGTTTCAAGCGGGGCTTTGCCCAAGGGCCAGCTTTTTGTGGATGTTTTGTAGCAGACGATTTTAACTAGTATTATAGCAATGAGAGCTTCATAGCCTCTATAGTAGTCGTTCGTGTTAATACATACCCAAAATAGTCGCGATGATTGAGCTGGAATTATTTTTGCGCGGTGGCATATCCTTCAGAGTTCTGCTTCGAAGCTTACTATCGTTCGATCATCTATTCTTCCCTCTTACTTAACTAGAATTGTTTTTTGTTTAGCGATCGGTCACACGAACCGTTAGATTGTTCAACCTATTCCTTTGTGTTTCCAAAGTGTCCATAAATACGATATCTTAAGCGAGCTCATAAAGTAATCGCAAATATGTTGACATTGATGGGCGTGCTTCTAATTTTAGATTTCAGATAACTGATCACAAGGACTCTTGCTATCTCTCGAATTTTCTGACCAAAGCAAGCAACTTGACGCATCGCTACGTTTCCAAAAGTGGGAGACTACAGTATCCGTTTATCTTCGAAGTTTGACTGAGTGAAAGAAGAAAATGGCACCTTCACCGTTGATTGTCGATGGCAACTTTCCGCAATGCTTTCTCAGAAATCTGCGAGAATACCGCGATTTGCATTTTTTGTGCGATTGCATCCTTCGCATCGAAACGCCGCAGTCAGTTTTGAATGTCGACTCAGACAATCATACCGATGAAATCTACGCGCACCGACTTGTCTTGGCGGCTACTAGCAACTTTTTCAAAGAAATCTTTCTCCTTAAAAAGGACCAGAAAGATTCGATGACGACGGTGACATTGAAGTTGCACAGCCCGGACGCCGTCAACTGTTTCAAAGTCATTCTTGGCTTTCTGTACAGCGGCGAGCTTCACTTAAAAGACTGCGATCCGAATCACGTAATGAACTTATAAACCGTAGCATTTCGAATGGAAAGACACGTGTTAAAGTACAGAAACCTCGAGCCACATATTTCAACTATAACATTTGGAAAACTTTAAAATTTTCATTGTTAAAGGAATTATTTAGCGGATAATGAAACGGCGGTTGGGCACATCGTCACTGGAAGTGTATTTTTAAAGTAAAAATGAACAGGATCAAAGTTCTGAGTTGTCCATTCAAAATGTTACGATAGTCAAACGAATTGAATCGAAACTATTTCTTAAACGGTTTAGGTATTCCAAGTTGCGAAAGTTTGCCAGATAACAGCGCTTGAGGAGCAATTGAGACCGCCAAGCCCACCAAAGATTCCGAAGCAGCAACCGCAGCAAATCTCGTCACCAACGAAATCTGAAAGCAACGGTCGTTTGAACGACAATAGTCCCACTCCTCCGGCACGCCTGAACATCTTCTGCGCCGACCACAAACAGATGTGCTGCCCTTGTCGGAACACGAGTGACGGGTTAGTGAATATTACTTATTTACACTATGCCTGAATCTGTATTTAGACTATCTGGGAGGAGAATTTAATTGTCATATACAAATAGTACATACAGTAACCATAATATGTGTTTTATCACTGTGCCTAATACGCTTACCTAATACATATGGCGCAACAATGAAGCGCGATGTATACGAAATTTGTTTGTGCATTTTAAATGGTTCTTTGAGTTCTGTGAAACTGTACAGAAAATGTACGCAAATTTTTGGAGGGAAATTGTTTAAGTAATGATATTCTAAAAGATAATCACTGATAATAAAAGCGAATTTAAGAACGTGAGGATTATATGAATAGCATCGGGTATATCTTAATAGTGAAAATATCAACTGTATCACGAGGTCGATCTGGTAATTTTAAACTGAGAATGAGTAGAAGTTTTTGTAGATCGCTGTCGTCTCCTTATGAAGCTCGCTCTATGGCCTCGTTCTCGCCGACGTCTAACGCGATGGCATACGTTCCCGTCCAGTCGTCGATGGTCAGCATGGTCAGCACCCCTTCCGCCGTCACCCTGCCCACCATCACCGCCGCCGAGATTCGTTCCAATATGATTCACCATGGTACGTTTGTTATTGTTTACTGTTTACTCGATCCTATTTACTTTCTATCGGGTCAACGAGCAAGAGATGTTGTGGTCGTGGCGTGATATGATTTCTGATAGCATGGCTAGGAGAGGGACGTGCGCGTTGTTTTACCCTAAATTATTGCACCCCTTATTCAGACATACAATTTGTTATTGAATATCAACCTACGTTTGAAAATTTTGTATTCAATATCTAACTTTTCTTTTAAAGGCTACTACGGCCCCCTGTTGCCAACTACGTCGAACTTTCTTCCAACTACCCCGCAGTCCGCTCCGGCCTTCCCTTCGCCCGGTCATCAAGGCTTCCATCCGATGATGCGGTTTCCGCTCAACGGCCCACAGTCAATGCTATCACCTTCAACGCCAAATAGCCCGCTGAACGGCCATCCGCCGAGGCCGTTGGAAGGTCTCATGGATCAGCAGCAGCCGTCGCCGAGAAAGGTCACCGCGAAAAGAGGAACAAATGCAAAGTTGACGCAGCGACCGTCGCCGCCCGACGCGCCCTTCGACAATTTGGGCGATGTCATCATACCTTCTTCGGAGAAAGAAGGTGGGCAAAACGTTTTTGGGCTTTGATTAAATACATTCTTGGTATTATTAGGAAAAATCTGGTTACGAGAATCTTCTTCCTAAAAGGTTGTGGTTAATTACATTTCTTGGAAAAAGTGTCTATTTCTTGGTAGCTGCCAAGCAACTCGTTTTCGAACAATTCAATCATCTTGATTGCCTTGCGTTAAAACTTTAAACCGCTTTTGGGCGTCACCTCTCTCATGGCATGAGATCCGTCCTTAACTTTTTTATCTAGGTGATTATTTCTTTCGATAAGAGAGATATGACAGCTCGATGACGTAAGCGATAGGACGCATTTTTGTCGTGCTCGACGCTTATTTTTTCCTCCCCAACAATTTCGCAGACGTAAGCAGGAAATGCCAGCCAAGTGTAATTTATGCTATCTGCGACGTGCTTCCTCTCGCGTTGCTAAGTGGGCACACGTTAGCATATCATTACCCTTACAGTGCAATAACAATAGTCACCAACAGTGTGGGCGCTCGCCAACACTTTTATCTCTTTAATCAAACATCAATTCATATCACATGAAATTACTCTCTCGCTTCCTGTCACAAGGTAGGATGTCCGGGGTGACATGCCAAATTTTCGACAATCGTTGGCTTTCAATGTCATCATGTGATTTTCTGGTATCACGATGACGCTGATCATTGAAGTCGTAAACTACGTTCGGCAATGACAAAACGAAAATTTTGCGGTCTGTTATCAGTTTGTAAACAGCTTCTACCGGTATCTTTTTCGATTTCTGCACGCGGCCATCCGAAATAGCGTTTGCTCAGCTGACGCAGCGGTAAATTTTTCTAGAAGGAATGCTCATTTTTATTATTCCCATGTTTAAACTCACCTGAAAGAACGCTATCGGGATGCAAAGAACGCTTGGCTGTTAAAATGCAACGAAATATTGCAACTAAGTTAGTGCGTAAGGATTCTTAAAAACTGTGGAAATAACAGTGCGGACTGTCCATTGCTTTCCACAAATAAAAGATAGGCCGATAAATGGCAGATGGAGACGGACAGTGTGTGCTATTTTTTGCAATATTTTGGGCCGTTCTGTATAAAAAATTGATTTTACGCATCAGAGGTCTTCTTACGCTATCGCAATAGCGATTGGTGATAATAAATGAGGTTTTCTTTGCAATTGACGGGAAACTGCATGCATTCCATGGGATATCCCGCAGTATACGAAGGAAAACCTTTTGCTGATCTCGTCAACCCACAAAGTAATTCTCATCGGAATCCTGAAATAGGTTGTCGCTACAATGCGCCATTTAACGATAATTTTACTCCAAATACACACTTATAAGACTAGAACGACTAAAGATGATAATTCAACTAAAATACCGTTACCATTTCAGGATGGTGTCGAAACAAAAAGTATATCGAACGTGTCCCCAGCGGTTTCATGTGCACTGTATGCAGAAAAGTCTACGGTCGCTACAATTCCGTTTCTTACCACGTAACTATTTATCACCGTAACCCGCCTATCAAGTGCGACGAACCTGGTTGTCAATTTACTACACGAGAGGCCAGATATATTCATTTCCACAAGTACTACAGACACCATATCGCTCTACCCGAATCCATCGATTTAGGTAAGAACTTGAGTTGAATTTTAATTTGGCTACTAAAAAAAATAATAATTTGTGCATGCGCTGTCCACAATTATATTTGTGGCTCATTTACCAGCGAGTTTTTACTTTGCTACTGATTGAATCTGCTCTCGGTAGAGTTTCGAAAATGCGTGACAAAGTACATGCTCAAATTAGGCGGCACGTCGGTCGAGCAGTCAATGCCGTTTTACACAAACTATTTTGAGCGCCACTTCTTTAGTCTAGCGTTAACAATGATAAACCAGTTTTATATGGTCTTGTCAGTTCCTTACTTACACTTTCTTATTCTTTTCAGGCTCTCGAAAATGTCCCTTCTGTCGTCACGTATCGAAATCGCCGGCAATGTTGGAAAAGCATATCAATCGGCATATGCCGGAGTGTAATCGAGTGGGGCGGATGTATCAGTGTCAGCAATGTCCGAAGCAGCTGAGCTCGCAGAGAGCGATGTACGATCACATGCTGACCCATAATGAGGACAAAAACTACCCTTGCGACCAGTGCAATTACAAGTGAGCAATACAATTACATACACAAAACTTAAATTGAATAGTACTTTGTCTTAAATTGATAGAGGATCAGATTGATATTATGTATAGGGAATATCGATTTCTATGATTAAGGGCTACAAAGATTATGACTGAATGCCAAAATTGGTCCAATAATATAGGATGACAATACGCCACTAACAAAAGCATCGATTAATGCGTCGATGAAGCGTAGCCGTTATTTGCCGCTGGAGAAAAGGCGTAAAGTAGTCTTTGATGATCTCTTTCTTACACTTTCACTTCTACTGCGCGCCGAGTGTAATCGTAGAAGGCCAATGTTGTCGCAACAGTTTTGCTCCAACTTCCTTATGCCCTTCTTTGACGCGACGTGCTGACTGAATCCAGTTTTACATCGTTTCTATACGGCAATAAAGGCAATTGATTAGGGAGCATGTTGTTTCTGGCGAGGCTTCTTATCCTCTGATATTTTAATTTTTGTGTGAAGGCGTAGGAGAAACATGAAAATTGTGTATTCCTAGAAATATGCTCGAGTCTGATAGCAATAACATTATTCTTTCTTTTCAGAGGTCGCACGGAGAGCAAT
>NIUQ01000889.1:0-38218 GCA_002796945.1 Plectus sambesii | reverse complement strand
GGAAATACAGCGTCACGCCTAATGTTCAGTTTCAAGCGGTGAACATCGTGTGTACACAGTAGCTTGCGTTAAAATTTCCTCTAAAAGCAAAAAATTCATGAGCCCTTTCTTTGCCTTACTCAAGTTATAGCATTGTTTACAAGAGCTCAAAGTGCTTTGTTTTTATGCACTTGGAATCGGATGCTTTTCATTCTTGTTTAGAACATTTAAAAGTACCTGGTTTGTCTTAGAAAGTGCCCAATTTCGAATAAAAATGGTACTAATAGCTATAGATGCGTCGGTCCACTGGACCGTGGACCGAATTACTCGGTGCACCGAGCACTTCTGGCACTCGGTGCACCGGACCGGACCGGGACCGACCTCAAAAATCCTAGACCGACGCATCTATACTAATAGCTAAATATTAAGCAATATTATCAAGAAATATCAGTCAAGATTGCATGCTAATTCACTGCAGGTGAGTTTTGATGGGATGGTAAGTTAAACTGTTGAGGACGACAGTTAAGGATATTTCGGGATGCTTTTTAGAGGCGGACAGTATCCGGCGCCCGAGGGTACGCATAGTTGTGCGCAGAATCGAATTGCTCTTCTTCAGATCAGATGTGGATTTAGGGGCTATGGGGGAGGTGAGCACCCCCTTCCCTTCAAGGCGCCAACCGGTGTGCATCTCCGATCTGGATCATGAGAATTGAGTCATATAAACATAACAACTGCATGTAAACACTTTATACTATTTGGTGCTCGTTAATACAACAATACATCTTAAAAGTTGCTTTTGCTAGTATTTCGGTTAAGAAATAACAGCACAGTAATATGGAACGCAGGCGCTACAGATATCGTCATGTGATTAACCAGTTTTGAAGAGATAAAAGTACTGCATTTATTCACACACAGACACGACGTTGCTATCACAATTTAGTTTGCCGGCTTTTCCGCTGATTTCTTCATCATACCAATAATCCCCTTGACAAGCTGCTCACCTTGAGGTTTGGCTTCGACCTCTGAAAATAACAATATTAAATGGTATACCTCTTTAGTTTTCTTTGAAAATGTTTTTCATTTATTTCAGGTACCCAAATAAAGAAACTTTTGCATGAAAGAAAAAATGATGCTGACACCTGAGGAAAGCTAGCGGCGAGATGTAAAAAGTTTTCTCCCCGGCCGGGAATTGAACCCGGGTCTCGCACGTGACAGGCGCGGATACTAACCACTATACTACCGAGGAACCTGACGACAACTGTGTCGGAACAGCTCACATCGCACACCCCGCTTCGCTTAGAAGAACGAACGTTTGAATCGAATTTCTTACTCACTTCCTGTTACGCAGGAGAATTGGTGCCGGCTAACAAAGCATTTATGGATACTTCTATATGCAGAGGTATCTGGTATATGTAAATATCTATGAATTATAAGAACAAGTTTCAGCAAGATTAAGAAGCGTTATAGCTGCCACTTTTCAAAGACTAGGTGCTTCAATTTCTCATTCATCATATAAAATATTGGTTCGCGTTGCAACTGCGGCCACGAATACTACAGTACTGATGGCTCCATTTCTTTCTACAGTAAAATTTTCGATAAGAGAAACGAACGCATTTAAAAGTACCTTTCAAACTGAGCTCGTGGGTATGATCTGTGTCGGCTTGGTTGAAATTAATCTCCAGCGAGTTCAGCTGGCTCTCCACCTGGCTATCGATGGGCTTTTTATCTTTGAACAAGTTGCGAATGTAGTTCTTCAGCTCGTCAAAAGTGACGCCGCCATTTTTGTTCGTATCAGCCTCCTTTAAAACGACCAAGGTGAATATAACATGCGCAGGTACTCTGATTATCAGTGCAAAGGGAAATTCTATTCATCCCTGTCGCTATGGGAAATTTATGTTAAATTAACGTCAGACTCGCATGAAAAGCTGGTCGCTAATGCGATTCGCTTATTTTCTCCAGCTATTTAAAATAATAGGAGTGCCTATCTTTAGAGCACAACTTCCAATTCCCAAAGCAAACTCAAATTAAAAAAGTAAATTATTGTACTGTACATTGAAACTCTTGGGGAGATCTATGGTCACGTTGGCATCTTCCTCCAAGATTACTTCCATGAAACTTTCTGAGAACGTCTGCTCCGATGCCATCGTTTCTGAAAGATAATTTTAGTTGATAAAATTCATAAATCAACATTTAACGAACTATCGCGCCGTCCTTATACTGAACTGGCCCAATTTGAACTATTTACTACCGTAATTTGTTTTGGACGACGACTACAGGAAGTAATATTTAGTCGGTGATAAGCGATTACGTAAAAAATTGTTAGTATCAATATGAGAACGGTGAAGTAGATAGAATAAGGTTAGTAGTATAAGCGAGACAGCAGTAAATCAATATCTTCCCATCAGAGTGTGTCAGTCTTAACTACCTTTTATATCGAGCTCGTTGTTCTTGTTTGTATCAAACGACGGGAAATGCTCATCAACCATTGACGACATCTTCGCGCTTAATTCTTTGAGATGTGCATCCATGGATGCCTTTAATTCCTCTTTACTAATTCCGCCGTTGTGATTTGTGTCCGTTTTCTGAAATCGCCAATTTTTATTGAATAGCGAAAACACCTTTCAAATCGGTATTCCTAACTAGATGTCGATTCATATCTGAGTGTTATTTATTATACATGGGACTAGACTAGAACTGACAGCGAATAAGCTCTTATTTTTAGAATAGGCGCTAACCCTTTTATTTTGATAGCTCACTTTTTATTTCATTCCAGTACTTTAAGCTGCTGAAGCAATTATAACAAATGCACCCCGAATTTGTAATAATAAATGAAGCATGAAATGACACTAACCTCAAAGTCTGCCTTCATCGCTTGTTCAGCAAAATTAGTTGGTCCTGAAGATGAGGCCTGCCCAGCTGGTGGCGATGGTTGACCGCTTGGATTGTTTCCGTTCGTTGGGGGTGAGGGTCCGTTAGGGGTAGTTGGAGTCTGCGGCTGAGGTGACGAAGAAGTCTGGCCGTTCATAGGCATACTTGGCTGCGTGTTACTGGACTGTGACGGCCCTGCTGTTGATGGCTGCCCATTTGGCGGCATTCCATTTGGTGGCAGACCATTAGGTGGATTTGATCCAGTTGGTTGCGAGGATCCAGTCGGTTGTGTAGATTGTCCAATTCCAGGTCGCGGCGTAGTGCCATTTTGTGGTTGTGGTGGTTGACCAGGTGGCTGTTGACCAGGTTGTGGCGGGGCGCCGTTTTGTGGTTGCGGTGGTTGACCAGGTTGCTGTTGACCAGGTGATTGGCCCTGCGGCGGGGCTGAATTGATGTCTGCGGCTCTTATGATACGCCTCCTGATGAGCCGGAATGGCGTGGCCTCTGTCCCAGCGATGAGAAGAACAGTGAAGATGAAGAAATAAGCGCGCATGGCGATAGATTCGAACGAGTTGGAAAGATTTCACCGCTGTATCACGGTTAGTGGTGGAGTGCGATGACAAAGTAACTTTTATAGCCAAAGCGAGGGGATTATATCGCCAACATTGACCGTGAGTGCTGCGTACAGCTAACCTCTAAAACGAATGTCCGGTTTCAGGTTCTATTCAGCCTCAGCCGGCCGTTATTTTCAAAAATTGAGTAATTTCGTAACAAATGAGTCTGACTTCCCCTTATCCATTATGCGTGTCTAGCCGTGCGGCGCAATCGAAACGACGGCGATTAAGGACATCCGCGTGTCGCTCGACGATTATCCTCTGACGTTCGAACAGGCTTTCAGTTTTCATCCGAATGAACGCTTTGAAGAGATTTCCGTCTGGTTTTACTTGAAATCGTTCATTGTAAAACTAGCTGTTTGTGCGGCACTTTAGGGTCGAAAGTGTTGCGTCATAGTGCATCATACCGCAGTGCGCTGAGCGACAACACAATTACTTCCATCCAAAACAACGTATTTCTAACATTATTTAATACTTGTTCTCTCTTTTTTGTCCTAATCACTTGCTAAGTGCCATAAATAATTTGCCGAGTTATCGAACTCTCCTTCACAGAGCACATTTTCTTACAGGAACTAAAGATATTTATTGCCACATGCATGCATTGTCAATAAGGATTACATTTGAAGCATAAGGGCTCAGATTTGGTACACGAAATCATAAGAGGACATAATGACACTTTCCTTCATTTATTTAATTTTACGAAAATTTAATTGCATTGCGAAGACGTTGCGCTGCTTGTCTTCAATAACGTGAAAGGAATATTCTCTGCGTTCAGCGTTAATGTCTAAGCTTTAACAATTGGCATCAGAATCAGATACGAAATCAGACTGCACTACATATTTATGTTTTGGCTATTCGAAAAAAAGTGTCAGACACCTATGTTAATATCCGAGCTAGGAATAAAGTAAGAATATATGATTAGAATAAATTCTCTCTTTCATTTTCGTACCGAAAGCAGAATGAATTGCTTATTCCTATTCATTAAACAGTCAGGCTTTTTAAGTAAACTTCTAAAATTTCTGATATCTTAATTAACACTCTTTCAATTTGAAATGATCTGTGCAACGTACGATGTGCCTTGCTTATTTCTTTAAAGTAAATATTTTGCTCAATTTCTCTATTGCTGAACAACCTCGGCGTCGAATGTTCGAGAACGAGAGAGGTCACGTTTACATCCACGCGCGTTGCACTTTCAACCGCCCCATAACGCAGCAATTCAATCCCCGATTGCATCGTAAACGTGATCGACTGTCGCGTCGCAGTTACTCTATGCTATACAATCGGAACTGAAAGAGCGTAAACTAACTTCCATTATCAATGGACTTTCGTAGAATTAGTCGCCGAAACAGTTCCGCCTCTGGGATCCTTAGCAACGTGTTCATTGTCCTGCTCGGCATGATATCAGTAGGGTGTTCAGTACTGCGAGTAGAAGGCTAGTACTGGGGTCTTTAAGCTCTACTGGTCCTTACCTCCAAGTTGATATGCAATTTGACTTTGAGCCCTCGTTCTTTTGCAGTTACTTTATATTGCTGTGTGATTTAACTTCACATTTATTTTACATTTATTGAAGTTCCGTTATGGTAAACAGTAGAAGAGATGAATGCATGGGTAACAACAGAACAGAAGGAAGATAGATCAGCGATGGTTTATTTATCATCAAAAGAGTGTAATGTAGACACATGATGATTCTCGCCGTTCGTTCTAAGGGTAGTCAGCAGTTTACTTACCCTTGTGTTTGTCACCAGCCTTGTCTTCTAGAAACAATTCGCTACTTATGAGTACAAGTATTCAACACAAAATATCACTTACACTGACAAATCAATTTTTAAAGACCAGGCGCGAGTTTCATGCTGAAACAATGAGCTGAAACTCGGCGTTGAACAATGGTTATTTTTAACCAAACTATTTCTAGCTCAGATGCTCTTCAAAATTAAAACAACATAAGGTTTTACTAATGGTTGGTACACATATTTCTGAAATGTCCCAATCCACATTAAAGTGTTGTATGGTGGCACAGATGAAATGGCTGGCAAAGCAGATGTTTTAAGAGACTTCTGCATCTCATGTTTATCAAGATCAAACAAACAGTATTGCGGCTCCACTACTCAGCGCTTACTTTTGGGATAACCCAATTGTGTCATTCATATTCAAATTTATCTCTAAAAGGCAATAAGAAGTGCTTACTGGTGTTCTTCGCTCCTTCAGCCGCATTGTGGGCTGGCTCCTTGGTTTTATCAGTGGACGCCGCCTCCTTTGTTGTCTCGCCTAAAAACAGCTAGTAAGTGACATCAAAATTCTCCAAGTTTGATCAAATTGTATCGCTTAAATGGTAATCAATAACTTGGGTTGAAGCGTCGGGGCCCATTTCATGAAACTGCAATTGCGAATTGCAGCTGTGAATTGCATTTGCAAGGGCATTTTGCAAACGTCACTTTCATAGAGCATTTGCCTTATGCAGTTCTTGCGAACTGCGTATGACACATGCATAAGGCAATTGCTGAATGCAACTACGAAATACAACTCTTTGAAATCTTGATGGAACTGGAAATTGTGCTACTGCAAAGGAAAAGGTTGCAAATTGCGAAACACAACTGCAATCTGCAATAATTTTAGGATATAGGCCCCTTGTGTTCAAATTTAGTAAAAACGAAGAAAGGTATCTACTTACCTCCTTTATTCGCCTGCTTCTTCGCTTTATCAAAATTGGAAGGCATGGTAAAGAACGGATCGGTTAGGACTTTGTAAAGATTGATTTAGACGCGCGGACAAGGAACTGATTTTGCGATCGAAGTGACGGCCTTTATACTGGCCGCGCGGCGACGCCTGTTTACCACAGTATTTTTCTTCGGATCGAAAACAGACGCCATTTGTTGTTGACGGCTAGAATAAAACTGGCATAGGACACGAGCTGCTGACTACACGTAAACATTAGGCGCTGCGCCGTTGTATGGTGTATGATACACGAGTATAGCTTATTTCTTAACGTCCCTCGTGCCTTCGCCTAAAACGCACGTAGACCGTGATATGCAATTTTCGGACTATCCGAAAGCATACAGGGTAGGAGGCTGAACTTCCATTGTGTTGAAACGGAGCGCTGCCATTACCCCGTGACAAGGAATTGTAGTTCAGAGAAAATACTTTTACTTTTACAGAAAGGAAAGATAGGGCCGCAGCCCAACCGGCTGGCTACATGGTTTATGTTACGAATAAACAGGCTGACTGAAGAGCAGTAGCCTTGCTCAAGAAATGATTCTGCACGTAAAAACAAATCTTAACAGGCTAGATTGAATTGCATGCTTTTGAAGCAAAGAAAAACCGCGAACTTAGCGGCACATTGGACTGACACGTCCACAGACCGGTGGTGAGTGCGCTGAAAGGTCCACAGAGGCAGTTTATAGAACGCTAGCTACTTCTATGGTTTGCTGAAGAGCGCCACACACTTTTAATTGCAATGTTCATTCCACCCCGTTTTGGCGCGCAGAAGATATTTGTAATGTGACTGAAGATGTTGTTATGACTTCAGGTGATAAACATGAGCAGGAAATGTAAGCTATCGACGAACTCGCTCCGATTTTGTTTCTCTTCTGCTGTCTTTCTAATACCAGACGAGATGTTATACTAATCGACTTCACAAAGTTCGAATTCGAACCGCTCAGAACGCGACACTTCCCTTCTCGTAGACGTGAGTCCACAAGAGCGGTCATCAACGACGAGCCAGCTTCCGAAGAAACCGACCGCCGAACTTCACGCTCAGGAAGCGACACTATCCCACATCACCGCGGCTGCGCTGTGCCGCAGTTTGCAAGGGGGGTTGCGAGAAGCACACTACAGAAATGATCCTGTGAAGTATGATCTCGACATTTAGAGCTCGCGCGCGCTCTATTAGTGTCGCTTGAAACACGAAAGGGACAGGTTAGTGAGGTGCGTTTCATCACGCGCGCTGAACCCGCGTACGCCTTTATCGACGTGCATAATAAAATAGCGTGCAACAATTTTTTGTCTTTCAGTTCTAAAAAATAAAAAAGATAAATTCACGGTTTACAGTAATTCACTTATCATCCAAAATTCGTATAAAAATCTGCGATATATTCAGACACGTTTTGTCGCGACGTCCAGTTTGCTGAAAAACTAATAGCATGATTTGCGTGTAAGATTAATATGAACATAACATTATTTGGCTGTTATCAGGAAAAAAATGTTTTCTCATCCTTAAGCCTAAATATCGCCCTGTGACAGATTTGATAAGATTGATACAGTAACCGGAATATCGGAGCGGATAGACGACTTTGTTATGCCCTAAGACTCGCTGTCCACTGTCCATTATACTCGCTGTAAATCAAAAATTTATTTGGTCACAAAGTGACAAAGCACATTCGCACAATATAGCACTCAAACATGCTTTAATCGAGCAATCGCGGACAAATTTTACATAATAATATGTATTCCACAACAATGCGTACAAAGCAACTGTTTCGCACAAATAATTAATACAGTGCTGACTTGTTTGTTCGTTGTTAATGATGAAAAACTGTTAACTACAGGCTGTACTAAAATAAAACGGCGTCCAATGGGGCATAACGAAAATTTAGTTACTGAGGCATGTCACGGTGCCGCTCGATGCGTAATCAGCGGAAACTGTTGTATAAAAGGCGGTTTAACTTCTCATACTTATGATTATTTCATTTCATTCTTGTGGCGACTGATGTTACTTTCGAGTGATTAACCTTCCTACATCCCAAAAACATTGCCTTCAGACAACTGCGAATTTCCTTAAATCGTAGTGTGTAGATGAAAATGTTTGAAATTGCGTGAACATTATTCAGACTATATATTAGGAGTGATGGCGCTGTTAGCCGGGTGATAATATCAGTGGTGACAAAGAACACAATAGAGAAGCAAGTACTCGCTGCCAGTGTTTGCGTTACTTTTTTCAGGCGTTTAAGTTGAGCGATGTCTGAGATACCAAGGTTCGCCTGCGGTTTCTGAAATTTAATTGCGAGATAAGGTTGAATAAAGGGGATCCAAAGAGGCAAACGTCAGTTTTGGGGCTGTATGAGAACTGATATCCACTGCCTATCAAATTTAAAGCGCCAGTAATGTGCAGCTTCCCTAATTTTCGGGTTCGAGGATCCCTGAATCCAATCATGCTCTGCATGCTTATCTCCTTTGCGAACCATCAATTCTGTCAATAAAATAAAAGACTAAAATTATAAGTCTAATAACACAAAATGATAAAAAAGTTAAATTCTACCTTTTTCAAAAGAATAATTATCGGTAGATATAGCAGTACACTCGCACAGCAAGCACCAATACGCAATCCATATGTAAAATCGTTATATCCATCTGTGTAACCCATCTGAATAAAGCAATAGGCGGGTTTTTCTGGTAATTGATGTTGGTACGAAAGCAGTGTACATCCAATGACGATTGGGATTACTGTAGAATACGCGCCGCCGACGAGAAAAAGAGCATATCGACTCGTGAATTTGTAATACTTGAACGGAATCAAAACTGCCAAAAGACGATCGACTGAGATGACCAGAAGCATTATAGCTGTGAGTGGATATGTGAATAGGAACATTAAATTCCAGGGTGTAGTCAGGCAATGCCAACGTGACTTTAGAAAAAATCCTAAAAGGAAGTTGTTGGACATCACTATGGCTACGATATTTCGATTGCATATCACTGCCAAACCTCCTTGTGCACAATCAACCCTGAAGTGATGGCATAGTAAAATTTTATTTCGATATTATAAATAAGAACGAAATAGAATGTTGTTTATAAATTATCAATTACATTTTTTCGACATTCACTGGGGTCAACCCATATATACAGAGTATTACCCAATCGCTCAGCAAATGAGAATCCTTTTTTATTCTGATTTCACTTACCATTTCCAGATTCGATGAGACTAATGCGTCCAACGGCCGTGACAATCAAAGCCACGCCGTGGCAGCCATTGACCAAGGATAAGCCAGAAACAATAATAAACTCCTTCTGTGTGCGTAATATAGTGTAGAACAGAATAGTAAACAGCACAGGGAAGTTAACGACCGCCAGAACTAATCCTTCTGCGCCGTAGATGAACAAATTCTTCACCATGCCATCTTTGACGGTTTGCGACACAGACAATTCAATTTGACCGTCTGACCGATTGATGTAGGTTGGGTTGGACATTATTACTGCTAGTTTTGAAGAACGGGGTAGATTGATTTAGGACGAGACCAAAAGTGATGTACTTATATAGTTCTAGGTCGACAAATATCTCTTTGAATTCGTTGGCTTACAACTAACAGGGAAGCGCCTTACTGTGGCAGAACGGGCGGTCAATAGCTATAACTGTAATCGAGGAAAGGCGTACGTGAGTATTTCATTAGTCAGAGTAATTGCAAAATCAAACCGCTGCTTCTGAGAAGCCATCGCTACCTTATTGAAATTAATTGAAATCACTCCGCAAGGTAGGCGTAATGTTTAGTCGCCCCGAGATACAGTCATTGACTCTTGGATCTCAATTGCTATTTTCCGAAGACTGGTGTTCTCAGGGGAACTGAAGCGAGTAATATTGCGTCGCTCTGTGAAAATAACGAGGAACGCGGTAAGGAGACAACGCTTTCGATGTTAAAAATTGTTTACAAATGTGTGATGCGGAAAGGAGAAGGCTCGAAGTGGCACCAATTCGCACCTTTCTCATTTGTAACTGTAGATAAACTGCTGCAGTTTAAAATCATCAGCATGTTCTAATTTGTTTATCAATTCTTAAGAGAAGGAAGTATGAATAGGCGTCATGTATGACATTGGCAATAATCTCTCTTTATGTGTTGCTTTTAAAATCTTATTTTGACCTTGAGCTGGCGGCGGTCTAGAATGAAAATTTCTGACATCTTCTGACAAATTTTAGTGTCACTTTCTTAAAATTATTGCAACTGTCTACCTACAGTACTGCAAGCACGACGATCGATGAGAGAAAGCTACTCACAAAGTATCCGTCCAGAATATATCCATTCTATTTTAAGGATAACCACAGCACAATGACAGTGTCTGTTACGCTTTAGTGTATGCGTGCTTTAACCTATCTAGGACTTGAAATATGAAGGAATCATACGCTGACGGTCTAACAGTTTTACTGGGAAAATTTATTTGCGACGTTTGTATTTCGAATCGGCGATGTGGTGCGAAATGACACCGCATACAATTATCATATCAGAGACTGAAAATAATTTTTACTCGTAAATCTGAAACAAGCTAATTCTAAGCACCTGTTCACATTTCCGCACCACCTCATACTGCAATTTTTTTGGCAACATTGTATTACAACCCAATCATACACAATATTCCATTAAAATGTCAGGAAATCTGAAGAAATGGAAAATAATGCAAATAAATCAACTAGAGTCATTTTTTCAGACAAAGCCGAAACCTCGCAACTGGCGAGGATATCAAAATTGTTTAGCTCAAGCCACGTCGTGGCCGCCAAAAACAAAAGCGACTAGCTTGACCAGTGATACTGTTTGCTAGCGTGAAAATTGCGTATTCAACTGAATAGGAGTGGTAGTGATGGAACGGAGTCAAAAAAAAGAGATAGAAAAATAGTCCTTTTATAGATCATGCCCCCAACTCTCGCGTCGCAAGATTTAATGTATTCAGTACAGAGTGGCTGCTGAATCGCGCGCTTTAATTTCTTGTTTCATCGAAATTTACTCGTCGGTAACAAGAAAACTACTACTGTGGCCTATTTCATAAAACTGTTGCAAATGCAGAGTTGCACAATTGCGGAATTGCATCAGCGGCGATTGGTCATTTTCTTTTTTTTTCCAGTTATTTCTGGTTTTTCGACCAATTGCCGCTGATGCAATTCCGCAATTCTGCAACTCTGCAATTGCAAAAGTTTTATGAAATAGGCCCCTGGTCTCGCAAAAGTCTTAATTCACTCGCGAAATGCAACTATCGCTGTCGCATAGCGAAAGACCATTAGCCGAAGCGTTGAGTATAAGCGATGCTTTTCATATTGTTAATACGAGCTGGCGCTTTTTGTTGTGTACAAATATACAATACAATGTGAATGCATTCAATCGCACATGAATCTAATTTAATCGAGTAGTCGTGGTACGTCTCGACATAATATTATTTACTTCACAGCAATATGTACAAAGCAGCTGTGTCATATGGATAGGTATTATAGTACTAACTGCAGCGAGTTATTACTGACGAAGTATTGCTAGTTATGCAATCGATCAAAATGTGGATACGTCGATGGACAGATGAAAAACTACAGTGCGTGCCACAATGTACCAACATCCTATGGGACTTAACTAAAATTCAGTATTTCAATTCCTAGAACGGCGTTGCTCGATGCGTAATTATTAGAGGTCGTTACATTACAGCATGGCCAAAAGTGTATTCGTTGCACATTGACAGGCATGAATACCTTAACTTCACAAATTCAAAAATACTTTCAGTGAGCTTGAGGAGAGACTGATGCAGTTGTCGAGTAGGGAGTCACCTTCCTGCATCCTAAAATCATCGCCATCAAACAACTGCGAATTTCTTTAAATCGTAGTGTGTAGATGAAAATGTTTGAAATGGCATGGATATTATTCAAGCTATATATTAGAAGTGATGGCGCTGTCAGTCGACTGATAACATCAGTGGTGACGAAAAACGCAATAGAGAAACAAGTGCTCACTGCCAGTGTTTGCGTTACTCTCTTCAGGCGTTTAAATTGAGCGATGTCTGCGATTCCCAGGTTCGCCCGCGGTTTCTGAAATTTAATTGCGAGATAAGGTGGAATTAGGGGATCCAAAGACGCAAAGGTCGATATTGGGCAACATGAGAATTGATATCTATGCCTATCGGGTAGAGCGCCAATAGTTTGAACCTTATCAATTTTTGAATTTTCGGATCTCTAAATCCAAACTTGAACTACTTATCTTTTTTGCAGATCCTCACTTCTATCAACAAAGTAGAAGATTAAAAACTGAAAGTATAACAGCAGTAATAATGAGAGTGAGTGCACTTGAAAATTCAAATATGATCTATCAGGGCGAGTCAGAGGGAAGAGATTTTTAGCTTGCGAAAGAGACGATATCGAAAACTGGCTGAGAGAGCTCTTGCAACCGCTAAGCGATCATGGCGGCCATGTTCTCCTCTTAGCCAAAACTCATACATTTTTTAGCCCTTCTCCCATTGTGCAGAAAAACATAAAACCCTACCTTTTTCAAAAGAATAATAATCGGTATATACAGCAGTACACTCGCACAGCAAGCACCAATACGCAATCCATATGTAAAATCACTATAACCATCAGTGTAACCCGCTTGAATCAAGCAATAGGCAAGTTTTTCGGGTAATTGATATTGGTATGAAAACAGTGTACATCCAATGACTATTGGGATTACTGTAGAATACGCGCCGCCGACGAGAAAAAGAGCATATCGACTCGTAAATTTGTAATACTTGAACGGAATCAAAACTGCCAAAAGACGATCGACTGAGATGACCAGAAGCATAATAGCTGTGAGTGGATATGTGAATAGAAAGATTAAATTCCAAGGTGTTGTAAGGCAATGCCAACGCGACTTCAGAACAAACCCTGAACGAAAATTTGGGTACATATTCTCGACTACAATATATTTTGATTACATATCACTGCTGAACCTCCTTGCGCACAATTAATCCTCCATAGATTGCATAGGAAAATTCTAATTTGAGGGGATAACCAAGGACGAGGTGCGGTAATAGTAAACTTTGCATAGTAAATGATTTTTTCTTCATTCAGCGAACCTCAACTCGTTCACGTAACACAATCGCTCGGCAATAGAGAGCGGTTTTTTATTCGGATTTCACTTACCATTTCCAGATTCGATGAGACTAATACGTCCAACAGCTGCAACAATCAAAGCCACACCGTGGCAGCCATTGACCAAGGATAAGCCAGAAACAATAATAAACTCCTTCTGTGTGCGTAAAATAGTATAGAACAGAATAGTAAACAGCACGGAGAAGTTGACGACCGCAAGAATTGAACCTTCTGCGCCGTAGATGTACAAATTCTTCACAATGCCATCTTTGACGGTTTCCGACACTAACAATTCAGTTTGACCATCCGACCGATTGATGTAGGTTGGGTTGGACATTGTAATTATTAGTGCAGGTAGTGAAGTATAGGACAGATTGATTTATGAAGAGACCAAAAGTGATGTATTAATATAATTCCAGCTCAACAATTATATCTTTCAGTTAACTAGCTTCTAACTAACAAGGAAGTGCCTTTCTCGAGCAGAACGGTTAACCGATAGATACAATTTGTAATGGGTGAAGGGAAGGCGTACCTCAGGATTGTTTTAGTTAGATTAATTGTTAAATCAAAACGCTGCTTATGAGGAGAAGCCACTGTAATCTCATCGGAATTAATTATGAGCAACTCGCAAGGTAGGCGCTCATTTAGTCGCATACAGTCACTGCCTTTTCAATTTCAGTGGCTATTTTCTGAAGAATGAAATCCTCACAGGAACTGAAGCGAGGAATAATGCTCCGCTTTGCGAACAACGAGGAACCGAGAGAGAACTCATCGCTAGCGACGTCAAGAAATCGCTATCAGATATAGAATGACTGAAAGGAGTAAGCTCGAAGTGACACCAACAGGCAAATTCCTTGTGTTTGCTAAAGTAGCTAGAATGCCGCAGTTTAAAATCATCAAGATGATCTTGTTTGCTTTTCAATTGTCAAGAGAGAGAGAACTATGAATAAGCGTGATGTAAGATACTGACAGCGATCCCTAATTCAGTCTCACCTTGTAAAATCCCATTCTCACTCTGAACTGAAGTTGGCCTTGAATTAAAAATTATGACATTTTCTGACTTCTCAAACCGCTCTCTTTAAACTACTGCAATCGCACACTTGCAGCATTGCGAGCGCGGCAATCAGTGAGAAAGCTGCTCGGAAAATATCCATCAGTTCATCAGTAGGGACCGTATTCACTAATTTTAAGACAAGTAATCCAAGATTACCGCCCATTATAAATGTAGCACTCATTGGCATATTTTTAATGGGTAGTAGTCATGAGATTACCAATGGTTACTCAACTTAACGTTGGTGACTACGGCCATGAAAGTGTCTAGCTGTACGAGCGGTCGCTCCAGTGGGGCCGGTCGCAGTCAATTTCTGTTGTCACTTCCTTCTCCATCTTGCAATCACAATGTGCTCTATTAGGCAAAATTTACTTAGTCAGTTTCATGACAGAAAGCAGCAAAACGACATTTCGACAGAGCTTGGAGAGGAACGGAAGAAAATGTGGAGGAAGCTGGGGGTGGGAACAAACTTTCATGAGTAAAACACACGCACATATAAATATCAAACATGATAGCTAAATATGTCCTTTCTATGTTGGCCAAAACTTGCGCAAAAATACAGTACCCTCAAATATGTTCATAGTCCATTGATTGATAATCTGTCGTCATGGTGTTCATTCTCACACGATACTTGAAGCACAACTTCACAAATAAACCTCGCAGAAAATAATGGCAGATAAGTTGGGCCACTACACATTTATCGACAAGAGAAGCAAAGTTAAGCAAAGATTGGAGCAAAATATCAATTTCTTCGCACCATATTATAACTTTGAAGAAATCGGTTTCATCGAATTTTAAAAAATTTAACTCACAGTGCTAATGATCCGTCTATCACGCTCAAATATTTCGTCCAAGTTCAGAAAGTGAGAAGTGATTCATATCTGCTTCCAATTCAGTCAAGCACATCGTCTTTCATTCACAACAAGCGTTCCGCATTCGATAAGAGACATTTCCATTCCATTTGCGTCCATTCACATAGAAGAGATGAAAACGATATTGCACTCGGGCGGTTCCTTTGTTAAGTCAATATAACGTCAACTGATCAATAACTTCTCAACGATATATTCTCACAAATTAATACAACGAAGTTACTGCAGCACAGGTACAATAGTCAGGTAAAGTCTCAGAAGCTTATGGCAGATATCGACAGAATCTGGGGCCAATTTCATAAAACTAATGAAAATGTAAAATGCTGAAAATGTAATTACATTTCTCCATTTTACATATGCATTAGTTCCATGACATTGGCACCTGGCCAACAACTTGGTGGCAATGCCGAGCAGTATAGAATGACACGAGTAAAAGATACCTAAACAATACACCCCATCCGGCAGGATTGCATTAGAACAGACCACAAGCGCATGCACACCATACCGTAGTAAATCAATGCATGCGCGTGTGGCGTATCAGGATGTATACCAACCGGATGGGGCGTTTCGTTCTCGTATGGAGTATAATACTGCGCCCAAGTTTAATTAATGATATCCTTGGAGAAGGAAGTAATATAAACAAAGTGCCTAAAGAGACTGCGAAAGAACTGCGGTCAAAACCATGGATTCGCTAAAATTCTGGGCTGGATTTCGGAAGGAAAGGAGAGGAAAGGGAACGTTCATTCCTTCTTGGTGAAAGCGCTAAAGTCCATTTTCAGTTTGATAGTCGGCTCGTGAGCGGTCGCATTTTGCAGAGCCGTCGCCTTTCGCGCGGCATTCGTCATCTGCTGCTGTTGCTGCGTTTGAACTCCCGCCGAGTACCGTATGGCCGCTTCGAGGCGCGCTTTCGTGTCGGGAAACGCGGCCAGCACACGCTTGAAATGGTCCGGATGGGCGGGGCCGATCACATTGAGTCGAGCCAGGGCGAAGTCGTGCATGCGTTTTTCGGCCGCCGACAGACTACGGTAGTTCGTGGCGGGACTCTCGCAGAGGAAGAGTGCCAGCATCTGCACAACCATGCTCACCACGTTTAGGCCTGAAATTATGGGCAATATCAGACGATGAGCCATGGTACTTTGACTGTACTTTGACTGTTCATTTAACCGCTATTTCAGTTATTCATTATAGCCAACATTTGCCGAACAGTAAAAATAATTGAATTAGATGCCTAAGTCGCCAAAGATGAGCTCGCTTTTCGCTGCTTGATTACCGTTTTTCATCAAGAATGATATTCGTCTCTCAATTTTTTACGTGCGTAAATTGACGGAAAGAAGCACTATCGACTTTCGAAGCAATTTGTCTTACTGAAACTAAGATTCATTGTCAGTGATCGGAAAATTTTGTCTACATATTCTTCATAATATAAAAGACGAACGTTTGTCATTCTCGGCGACAGTCATAAGCGTCTCCAGACATTTGAGCGATTCTTGGACGACGGGCAGGGAGGAATCGTCGAGAGACGGCGCGGCATCCGGACTATCCTGACGATCCGGAAGGTATCGCTTGATCTTCGCCACCACCAAGGGCGCCAAATCCTTGATGAATGCCGCCGATACTTCCTTTCGTAAAAAGACCGCAGGCAACGACTGCAGACATTTCTGTTCAACCTGAAACAGGGCGCTTCCATGGGAGACCGGCAGATTTTGAAAGCTATAAGCAATTACAGTCAAAACCGGATAATGCACATCGACCGGGCACGAAAATTTTGTGCACTTATCCGGTTTATGCACTTAACCGGTGTGCACTTTTCCGGTTTTGACTGTAATTATGTAAACGATTTTTGCCCTCTACGAGACACAAGAGGCCGAATAAACAAGATCGGTCAAATGTGACCGCTTTAAGCGATTTTTACTGTACCTCCGTTTCTTATAGGATCTTCCTTCATAATTTGTCATTTTTTCATTCAACATCGAAATTTTAAAAGTATATTTCGTCTTTCTTGCATCTAATGTCATCAAATTAGCGTTTTAACCTAATCCAGTGATAGTGAAACTGAATGCAATAGTGAAACTGAATGCAAGAGTGACAAATTATGATGAAAGAGTCAGTAATTACGACCATTAAACAAGCCAGTGAACGATATTAAAAAGTACCGCAAGCGATTCGTCGTTGAGACAAAGCCTGAACAGCTGAACACATTTGGCGCGACATTTGGCATCTCCGACGACGACATTCTTCGGCGCCGATGTGACGAACACCGCGGCAGCCAACAGAACGGCGGTCAAGTCGACTTTTGTGTTTTCGCCTGAAATGAAAATGTCACAAAGTCTGGGTTGAAATATGAATACACCGGGTAGCAGACGGTAGAGTTTCATAAGAAGAAGAATATTAACAAGTAAAAACAGACTGACAATATTGAAAAATCGACTGGGCTTCCTAACGATAGATATCTACATTTTCGCCGCTTTTCACCATAATTCGTAAGTCTTGCATTCAATTAGAACATTAGTTTGACCAAATTGAATGCAAGGGTGACGACTTATGACGAAAGGCCCTGTGTAACATGGCAAGAAGAAACTGATTAAAAAGCAGCCCATCACCGCTCCTTACCATTAACAGTATCCGCCAGACTAATGACGGACACAAAAGCGCTGCGAATGACGCTCGCCCAGACTTTCTCGACGTCACCACCAGGCGGCGCTGACGGGTGTCTCGACACGATGGCGCGCAGGGCTTGCAAGGCGGCGGCGGCGGGGGCGGTCACGTGACCGGGAGGGAGGTCGGGCACGAGCTGGTCGCTGTCGATTCTGGAAGATTCGCGCAACACGCCGACCACCAAGTAGAGCACCGACGGAAGAATGGACAGGGAGCCTGAATCAAGATCATCATAGAGGGAGTTTGGATTAACATTGTTGCACAGGGAGTATGAATTAGGTTCATTGTACAGGCAGCCTAAATTAAGGTGGTTGCACACGGAGTATGAAGAAACTGAAAGCCTGAATCAGGGTCAGTATTACGCGAAATGCATTCATCAATTTTAATATTGAAGTAAGACTAGAAAAGTAAATAGATTCAACTAAGGCCTAAAATTAAGCTTAGACTAATGACTATTATGATTACAAGCGCTGTTATAATTGAGTGTATCCAGAAACTGCTGATCATAAAGGAAAGAATGGATAAAACAAACCTTTATCGGAGCAGAGTAGGGGGATGCGAGTGAGCGTCGTGACGGCGATTTTGATGAGGTTGTACGCTTCGATGGGAAGCCTATTGTACTTGCGGAAGTGCGCGCCCATCGACTTGCCCTTCATTGCCGCCGCGTTCACTTGAGGAATCTGAAACGAATATCAATGATTTATTTCGATTGAATACAAATGCCCTGCTGTTGGCAATGTGAGATTGGCAGCGGTGCGGTGTCCCAAATCGACTAGAAAGAAATTTGGCAGAGAATGGTAAAGGACTATTAGTTTCAAAAAAATCCCCTCTCAACAGAAGAATGACCTCTTTGATTACGAGAGTGGTCTTCTAATAATAGAAATGGTAAAAACAGACAAGCGCCTAACACCAGTGCGACGATATTAACCATCGGACATGCAAAACATAGGAGAACCTAAACAACGAGTGGCTGCGTACGTCGAACTTTTTCTATTTTTTGCATGGCATAGGTAAATCGCCCTACTGGTGTTAGTCACTTTTAAAACAAAGTCCCTACCTGTCTAACGAGCAAGCAGAGACAGGCTTCCATTGTGGCGAACGCGAGGGAAGAGCCCGGCACCAGCTGTCCATCTTCGTCGCCTTCGTTGCCAACAAATTGCTTCGATGCCTCCGACCTCTCTCCTGAAATAGGACAAATGTTTCTATTCCCGCTCTTTTCAAACGACTCAGGAAATAGTCGTCAATACCGTCTGAGTCGCTATTCTCTTTCATCGCTATGTCTGCGGCGTCCAGCACTGAATCGAGCACTTTCATGCAAAGAAGCTGCGTCTGTAGACTGTCGCGAGTTAGAATCAGGCTGAAATTCGAAATAAGAGATTAGCCAGCGTCAATTTGTATAGTGAAACTTTATACAGCAAAATTAGGATATGAGAGAATGCTGGGGAAATCGAAAAGCCCCTTTTATCTGGGGTCTCTTAAATGCGAATTTTACTGTATTAGGAACAAGAAATCTCGCCAGGTACTGTAGTTGGCAAAGATGAGTTCGCTTTTTCGGTTTGAAAGCACAGTTTTTTACCAAGACTGATAGCCGTTTCTAAGTTTCTACGTGCGTAAATTGATAGAAAGAAGCGCTATCGACTTTTCAAATAATTCACATTATTTAATCTAATATTTCTTCATACTGATCGGCAAATTTTGACTGCAGTCAAAACCGAAAAAGTGAAATTTGACCCGGCAAGGGAAGTTTTTCCTCTTAAGCGGTTTTGACTAAATTCTAACCGATGAAGAACGTTGATAAGTTCGATGGGGAGCGAGACATCGGTCATGAGCTGTCGCTGGGACCAGGGACAACCGACGAGATTTTTCAGCGTTCTCAGGCAGAGCTGCACCGTGTCGCTGCCCTCGGCGTGTCGACTGCTCACCAACGCTTCGATGCAACTTCCCAACATCAGATGAAAGCGAGCCTCCTTACTGTCGGATGTGCACGCCTTTGGCACCTAAAAATGATATCGTTGGGGAAATTCGTTGGTGGCGTTTGAATTTCGATCTGGCGATGTGGTGCGGAATGGCACTGTATGCAATTACCAATACACTGTAAATTATTTAAACCGGTAAATTGGAGGCCGGTAGATTTTGAACAGGATAAGCAAATTACTGTTACATTCGCTGCCGCTATTTCCCATGTAATTTTCCCATTTGATTGTTTTTGTAATTCTAAGCAACCGCTCGCATTTCTACAACGCACCGTGCTGTCGCAGTTCGACGACATTACACTGTTGCCCAATAATATGCTATATCCTATAAAATGTCAGAAAATTTGAAAATGAATAAATAAGATTTGATCAAGGAGTAATCTTTTCAAACAAAGCACAAACCTCGCAATTAGCGGGCAAATCGAAATCGTTCTGCCTCAACCATGTAGCCGCCGCCAATAGAATCGGAGGCCAACTGGACCGGTAGTACTGTTTGCAAGCCTAAAAGATTTCTTTGTAAAAAATGGATACGAAGACAATGGGCCGGTTTCATATCGCGTACTTTAGACCTATCCTTTATCATTGCGTTAAGTACAACTTTAGGTAAAGTACGCGGTAGAAAACCCACCCATTAGTAGAACCAGCCAAGCGAAAAAAGAAATGAATCGTTTACCTCCACTGATTCAGGGGTGTAATAGGCGCCGCCGTCGGATGGCAGCTGCGGGGTGAATTCGGTTGGCAACGAAAGGAGGGCAGAGTCTCGCAGAGCCGCCAGCCAATGACCGACCAGACTGGTTAGTTCCGGCGTCACCAAACTGAGCAAACTCTCGCCTGCCGCATATGCATTCTCGCTGTTTTCGTTGTCATCTAAACGAACGTAATATTCGTTAAAGTAAAGTGAAATGGCACAAGTATTTCAGAATACAGTGAAATTCGTTTATAGTGGTTTCGATTATAGCAATATTTCGTGTATACCGGTCAAGATTTTCAATTCCATTGCGTACTTTCCCATACAAGCAAATTTGTTTATACCGGTATTTCGCTCATTCTGGTCAAAACTTGCCGATCCCCCGGTGACCGATATAAACTAATTCCATTTTACATTTCTGCATTGGCAAATCACAAATCACATTTCCCTATTTTACATTTCCACATTAACATTTCCATGAACATTAACATTTCACAGAGCTAGCCGGAGAGCACGCGATAGCTCACCTCTCGTCCCATTCGTAGTCGCTTCCTTATTCTCCTTCTCCTTCTCATAATCATTAGGGTTGCCATCGTGTTGCTGCACGGCGACGATATAAACCTCAGCCCAAGCCTTGAGGATGGCGAGCTTCTCAAGGGTGGCGGCGCTCTCGCTGTACAACTGGGTGCTGATCGAGCCGTGTTTCAATTTCGCCAGCGAGGATACTAAAAGCTGATGCACTCTTCGGAGATCGTTCAAATCTCGCGCCACTCCGCTTCCGATCCATGTACTGCACACCTGAAAAAGGGAGAGCCATTCATCATTATCAGGGAAGGCATTATCATCATTGTCACGGGAGCAAACAATTAAACAAATTAAACAGGCTAAATAAATTAATAACGAACGTAATACAGTGAAGCCTGGATATAAGAGACCCGGATATGAGAGATACTTAATCGATTTTCCATTAGTGCACCGTACCATGCTATATCACAAGAGCCGACCCAGCATATAAGAGACCCCGGACATAAGAGACACTTTTCGAATCCCTAAGCGCTGTTATATCCGGGTTATACTGTATAGCAGCAAGGACCGGAGGAAAATTTTTGATCCGCTTTGAGAACGTACCTGGCACGCAGCGGCAGTCACGTGACTGGGGGTTTCAGCAGCGAAAGCTGGACGAAGTGCCGCGCCGACTTGCGCTTGGAATTGTTCCAAAATGACGTGGCCAGGGAACTCTGGCTCGGGCACCGTCGAAAATCGATTGATCACATCCTGCAATATTGAGAAAATGATTAGTCAAAATTTCTCAATCGGTAACAGAGAACCGCAAGGAAAACAGTAGTGCGCTTAGTTAGGAAAGCTAAATTGAGCAGGTTCACTACGTTGTTCACGTTCTTAACCCTCATCTCTACGGGATTAATACTTCATATTCTTCTTACTAAACAAGAAATCATGACTATAAAAATGTAAGAAACATATTGAACCCCCACGCATTACCATTCAATCGCATTAATCCACCCTACCTGCAGACATGACAATCCAGCCAACCGCAGCCCGGTGTTATCGCTGGTGGCGGCCATGAAAGCCATGCGGACAAGGTCGGACAAGTGCAGCACGAGATAGTCGGACTTTCCGCCGTTCGACAGCTGAAGTTCCTTGGCAAGTGCGAGGTCCAAGTGGGCTCGCTCCGTCTCGCAGAGAGCAATCAGCTTCTGAACTATTTCCGCTGCGAATACGCGTGTTGGCCAACGAGGCGACAATTTCTGCTTGTCCAGTTGGGTTGCTGCTGATGGCGCCTGCAGTCAAATGACGCATTAGAATATAAAGATTTTTTAGCAAAATTTGAAATTTGTTTGCAGCAGTTTTTTGCTCATTACAGTAATTCATCAGTCAAATGACGCATTAGAGTTTGACGAATTTTAAGCGAAATTTGAAATTTTTTTGCAGCGGTTTAGCTCATAACGCCAACTCGTCAGTTAAATAATGCATGAGAGTTTGAAGAATGTTTTGCGAAATTTATAAATTATTTCTAGCGGTTTTGCTCATTACAGTAATTCATCAGTCAAATGAAGCATTAGAGTTTGACGAATTTTCAGCGAAATTGGAATTTGTTTGTAGCGGTTTTGCTCCTTAGGGTAATTCATCAGTCAAATGATGCATTAGAATATAAAGAATTTTCAGCGAAATTGGAATTTGTTTGTAGCGGTTTTGCTCCTTAGGGTAATTCATTTACAATGGGATTTTTTTATAGCGGTTTCATTAACACAGGTAGTTCGTTTACACTATTAAATTTGGACGATCCCCCATTTACCGGTATACACGATTTTATCTACAATATATACTATTTTAACTCATCGCGATGACTTCATTTTTTCCATTGCCGAATTCAATGTGAATACCTGCAGAGTTTCGTCGTCGTCGCCGCCGTCTTCGTTGTCGTCGTTCGCTAACCCCGCTCCAGCACCCCCGCCGCCACTGACCACTTTCTCGTCTTGTAGTGGCGAGCGCAGATCTAAAAATAGTGATATTGAAACGATACTAGGGTACTCTAGGTATGAATTAATGAAAACAACTAAGAATTCAAAGATGTAAAGCAATAATTTGATATTTAGAGTATGAAATAATGAAAATCCTCACCAGCGCTGGTCGAACCGAGGATGTCTTTGCAGAGTGTCAACCAATAACTGAGCAGATCGCTGGCCGTCGCTTGCACTAAGCTTGTCAACGCTTCCTAAACAGTATTGTTGCAGTCACGTAATCGGCAACTAATTGCCAGCTAATTATTTCAAGAAAAGTACAGTAAATATATTATTTTCGTATTAAAAAATACACATCCTAATCAAATAGGACATTTTCCATATTGGTTTGACTTAGGAAATGTCTTCATTACTTTATGAAACGTCCTCTTTACTTAGGAAATGTTTTTATCAAAGAGAAAATGGTGTATTCATTATATGGACAACAATCCAACGCTCAGAATCAGTAAAGAATCCCTCAAACCTTGATGTGTTGTCTAAGTTCCTTGTCAGTTTCGGTGTCGAGCATGGCGAAGAATGCGCCCTCAAGTCCACTTTCAGGAAGAGGGGCATCTTTGCGTTGGTCGGCAGGGAGCATTCCTTGGGGGACGAGACTTTGCGCGTGCTCGCGCACTTCTTTCGCTTCACGCTGTAGCAGCTGGCGAAGACAGGAGATGGCCGCCTTGCGCAGAACCAAATGACTGCTCTTAAGCAGCGTCTGCAAATTGGTTCAATCGTACAGTCAAAACCGGATAAGTGCACACCGGATAAGTGCACACCGGATAAGAGCACACCGGATAAGTGCACATTTTTTGCAAGCCCCGTGTGCAACTTTTGTATTGAATCATGATAGGATAAGTGCATAAACCGGATAAGTGCACAAAATTTTCGTGCCTGGTCGATGTGCACTTATCCGGTTTTGACTGTATAACTGTGTTTCTTTCAATAAACGCTCTGGGGCCAATTTCATAAAACTGTTGAGCTGTTGCGAATTGAGAATTGAGAAATTGAGGTACACGCCGATTGGTCAGTTTTGAATTTCCACCAATGGGCGCTTGCCTCAATTACTCAATTCTCAACTGCTCAATAGTTTTATGAAATTGGCCCCTGGGTATTTATTACATCGCCTTTCATCATATTTCACAACCCTTGGATTTCACTTTTGTCAAACTAGCCTTCTAACTGACTGCAGAGATGGTGAAATTGAATGCAAATGTTGCAAATTACAGTACTAGAGCAACGTTTAATGATGAATGGTGGTGTATCACTCGCCCACATTAGTAAATTATTAGGTCGTAAATTAAATTATTATTATTAGGACTAAGCACATCCCGTTGAGGATTAGCAGTACCTACACTGACCCCATAATACTTGCGGAAGAACCGAGAATACAATAATGACGTGATCGAAAATATCTATTTCAAAAAGAATGAAAACGTACACAGAGCTGCGTGACGAGTCGATCGAGTTGGACGAATCGGGGCGCAAAGAGGTGCAACTGCTGCAGACAGGCGATGGCCTCCGCCTTCACCGTCGGGTCGGGGTGGTCGAACATCATCGCGCAAACGATCAAGAATGACGACCGCGTGCCCTCAATCGCTCCCACTGATTGCAACTCCGGTCCCACCGTAGTTATCAGCGCCGACACCTAGAGCACAAGCAATCATTATTATCACCACCTACTCGCTCGCTGTTTTTGATAAAATAGTACGAATAAACACGGACAAGAAGTTTTAAACAGTAACAAGAAATATCGCCAGGCACCTTAGTTGGCACAGATGAGCTCGCTTTTCCGGGCTAGAACACCGGTTTCCACCAAGAATGATGGTGGTTTCTTATTTTTTACGCGCGTGAATTGAGAGAAAGAGGTGCTATCAACTTTCGAGCAGTTTGCTTTTTCAGTTCTAAGATTTCTCGTTACCGATCAAATAATTTTGACTATAAAAGGTTGAACAGATATATAGTCGCTTTAAACAAGTGAAAAAAGTGAGAAAAACTGACCAGCTTGCCCAAGCACTGGACGACCTCGGCACTGCTGAAGGGCGTCGTCAACATGAGACGCAGGCAGAGGCTGAGACTCGGCTCGACGTAACCGCGGAACATGCCGCCGCCCGTGTCTGCCACCAATTCGAGTGCGCGCAGAGACCACGCCTGAAACAGGGAGCATAGTTTGCTGTAGGCGATATAAATTTTCTTTATAAGATCGGAGAAAACTACTCGTGTGACACTCATGTTTAGCACTGCGCTCGCCAAGCAGATCACGTGAATAAAACTTCTAGAATGTTCTAAACAGTTCCGCGGATATGCAGTAAATAAACATAATTGATCAGTGATATGGAGTTTCCCTCATAATCTGAACTCATTTTATCTGTGCAATTCCTAATCGGCCTAGTAGTAATTGTTAGTTACTCTTGTTGATCTCTAATAAACCCCTCTCTCTATGTATCCCTCCAACCTGCGGACAAAAACCAATCAATTAGTAATGCCAAAGGTGTGCGCGTAGCATACCTGCACGACCGGCGAGCTGTTGTCCTGGGCGAGAGCGAGCAGAATGCTGACGCTGGTGTTCAAGTGCTGGCCACTGCCGAGGGAGCCGACGTATCGATGCAGACAGCCCAAAGCTAACGAGTATCCCGTTCGATTCGTTGCGTCTCGGCACGTCTTCAGCTTATCAAAACTGAACTGCGCCATTCCCGCCACGAACTGAAATTTAAATGCATCGTTTATTAAACATTATCCACTTATTTCTCCTCAAAATTATTCGATTTCGCCACAACAACTGCATAGCAGTTTTCTCTTATGAAGATTTCAGTACTGCGCTTATAATTTCTCTTTTACTTAGCATTAAATTTCGATTACAGGTTGATTATACTTTACGATCAATCGCTATAGTAGACTGCGATTAAACTAATATTAAGTGCAAATTTTCCTATATTTATACGTAGATCATTCCAAAAATCCTTTTAGAAACAGCAATTATCGGATGTTCAGTTGATAAAAGAGAACTATTCTGTCTATTTCACGAAATTTCTAGTTACCGATTAAAAAATACTATAGCTAAAGTCAACGATGTGAAATAAGCTCAATAGTTTTACCTGCGGATCGCCGACAGCCTGCGCCAATCTTCCAAGGGCTTCAGCAGCGGCGCAACGGAGGACGGCGCTCGGGGCGCCGATCGAACCGACCACCAAGTTGATGGCCGACTTTTGCAGTGTCTCTCCTTCTAGCTTCACCTTCTGCTCGCCCATCGCCTTCAACGACGTCAGCAGCGCCGCAAAGACGTTCAGTTGAATCTGAAGCAGATGAGAATATTTCGTATGGTATTGTCTCATATTGAACTGCTAAAGCGGATCGAAGGAGGAGTGCAGCACAATGGCCGAGCTATTTTTTGAGAGGAGCGAAAAGATAATGTGGACGAATCGCTTCTTCTTTGATTGGATTCATAGAAGATCAAATCAAGCAGAACATTTTTTAATTCAAAGAGGACGTTTATCACATTTCTTTTATTTAAAGAATGTCCATTTTCATTTAGAAAACGTCTCTTCGATATGAAAGAGTCCTGATTGATTTTGCCATGGTAAACAGTAAAAATCGTTTATAGCGGTAACGTTAAACCTGTACCGAATTTTTGGACTCCAAAGTACTCTAGGGTAAGAAATATTCGGTGGTACTTAATTTCGGTGGTCGTCCGAACCACCGAAATCACCGAAATTTAATACCACCGAATAATTTTTACCCCAACAGTATATTACAGGACAAAAAGATCAATAACAGTAGTCGCTTTTAACTATCAGAATTTGCGGGTCCCTCATATCCCGGTAAAAACAATTTTTCACTGTACAGTGGAAAGCGGATAAGTGCACACCACCTAAGTGCACAAACCGGATAGGTACACAAGAGTTACTTGCCGGGTCGAAATGCACTTAAGCGCTTTCCACTCCATAGAGAAGCCTCGAAGGAGTACTCTCAACTCACCGCTTGTTGCCTAGCACCGGGCTTGGAAGATTTGATGCACTCGGCAAAGTGTTCGGACATCTGAAGTTTGTGCTTCGCGGGTACGAGAGGAAAGATGCGTCCATAGGTGAGAAGGGCGCCATCGATGGTTGCCACGGAAACGGGCAGAGGCTCAGGGTCGTCTGCCCTGCTGATCAGGCAAAGCGCGTCGTTCTCTAACGCTCCACATACACCGCTGTGCGTCGGGTGCAGCTGAAAGAGAACGATGTGATTAGGTGGTCCGCAATCTTTTCAAAAACTTCTTCTCATTTTCAAACAAAGCTATGCAAGTTTTTGAGAAGACACTTCAGACAACTTAATGTAAATCCGACGCCATTTAGCGCACTTTTCTGAATTTTCAACATGACCACCCTCCTCTCCCACCTAAAGATAAACTACTTATACGTGCAGTAAGCGAATGCATGAATTCAACCCCGTACTTCTTTCATAAAATCCCAAAGAGAATGGATCGGTTTCATATGGCGTACATTAGCTAAAGTCATAATCCAATATTAGAGAATATATCAACAAAGTAAGACTTTTCCTAAAGTGTATCATATAAAACCTATCATATTTCCTCCGATTTAGGATGCGGTTCCCTCAGATATATCCGCGACATACTCTGCCAAAATACTGGAACGCAACAATGCGCTAACAAATTAAGCATTGAACCACAAAATAGACAAAATAACAATTTTATCTAAATTTCAATTAAACTGTCAACAAAATGTTGCCAGATTGAAAAAAAAAGATTTTGCAGCGATGAAATGCTTGAAAAACAGTCGACTGAACGTTCAACGCATAATTCCTTTGACTAATACAATTATTCAAATTTAAATTAGCGCCACTCAGCAATGCAATTACAGCAGCAAACTGTCAACAAACAAGCCCGTCGGCGAAATAAAAAAATTCAAAATTACTGGCTTGCTATTGTAAGCGATTCCTTTTCTAACTACTACACACTTGCAAAGTAACCTTCCATTCATTCATTCCATCACTCGCGAGTTACTGCAGTCACTGCGGCATTGCAACTCAACTGTTACTTAGACGGGCAGCTTCAAACAAGCGTCTTGCAATTAAAAATAAGCTATTTTCGAGTCGAAACCAAATTTCTCACGATATACAGAAAATACCAAGAACAAGTCACACGCGTTTGTACTTACAAAACTTCCACCAATTATGTCGCTCTTTCTACCCGGCTCCATCTGAATGCGCACACGCGGCGGGTAAATGTATTGTTTTGTACGGTATGAATTATTGAAATGGTTTGTACGATGTGAATTAGTGAATTATTTCATAAAAATAGTCAAAATTTGCCGATCAATGATTAAAAATGATCATTACAATTTCTTACTAAAAATACAATTTATTCTTACACAAAAAATTTTAAATAAAAAATGAAAAATACAACTTTTCTCTAAATTCTTTCTTGAAAAAAATAAGCCGCAGCCAGTTCTCGATTGAGTAACTACAAAATTGAATGCTGGAAAAAGTTTGCATTCAGTTGTTAAGATACCAAGAACTAATAATTACTTGTTCTTCTATCATTCGCTGGTCAGTATCCTGAAGCCATGTGCCCAAGAGCGATTTGTCCACTCCCTGACAGAGCGATGTAATCAAGGAGGTCGAAAGCTGAGATTGACTGTTGTCTGCCAACGTGATATCGGCTACCACTTCGCGCAACATGGGAGCGAACAGATCTGAAAATTAACGATACTGTCCTGTAGTTAGGCAGAGGAACGAGGAGGAAGGTATCAAACTACAGTCGACTCTCGATATAACGGCACCCCTCGGGACCGGCCCCAGGTGACGTTTTATCGAGGTTCATTTTGCCATAATTTCTTTTAGGGCCAACCAAATCGGGCCCAACCAAGGTGATGTTATATCGGGATGTCGTTATATCGAGAGTCGACTGTACCTTAAATTTAAATCAATATAAACCCCGGCCAGAGAGAGAATGAACATACATATATAGTTTAGGATAAACATCGCATCACGAGAGAAATGTTACAGAACAATGCATTCATGCTTTTATCTGAGATATTAAATAAGAATGAATCACTAGCTGATGCTCTAGCAGATACTGAAAAATGCATACATGTTTGCATAGCTAGATCTGCAAAAAAGCAAAATGCTTACTTTCATAGTACTTGGGAGCAATTTGTCCGAGGGCGTTGTAGAGTCGCAGGCGAACGCAGGCGACCTGATGGCGCAGTTGATTACTGTAGCCACGCAGGACGGCTGCCATACTGAAAAAGAAAATGCGGGAGTTTAAATTGTATAAAATAGAAATAAGAATCAAAGCATACTGTCCAATCATCGAGAGACAGGATTCAATCGGATGAAGAATCTTCCTCAGCACTTCATCCGACAGCAACTCTGGACAGAACCGACAAAAGTTCTCCATCGCTGAAATGACAACGGTATTATTCGATGTAATTGTGGAATCAAAGAGAGGGGTAATAGATGAGGCAGGGTTCAATTTCATGAAACTAATGCATATGTAAAATGCAGAAGTACTATTAAATTCTGCACTGTCATCTTATATTTGTTCCCAGAACGTGTAATGATAACATGAACTTAGTGACGACAATTTCAAAATGTAATTACATGTCTATGCTTTACATTAGTTTCAAGAGATTAATAAAGGGCGCTAACCTATCTCCACTACAGCTTTCACCATTCAATTTACCTGCTAGAATAAGATGATAATGTAGAATTTGTGACGAAAATTTTGAAATGTAATTACATTTCTACATTTAACATCAGTTTTAAAAAATTGACATTAGGCGCTGACCAGTGTCCACTACAGCTCTGACCATTCAATTTACCTGCTCGAGTAAGATGATAATGTAGAATTTGTGACGAAAATTTCGAAATGTAATTACATTTCTACATTTTACATCAGTTTAAAAAAATTGACATTAGGCGCTGACCAGTGTCCACTACTGCTCTGACCATTTCATTTACCTGCTAAAGTAAGATGATAATGTAGAATTTGTGACGACAATTTCGAAATGTAATTACATTTCTACATTTTACATCAGTTTTAAAAAATTGACATTAGGCGCTGACCAGTGTCCACTACTGCTCTGACCATTCAGTTTACCAGCTAGAGTAAGATGATAATGTAGAATTTGTGACGACAATTTCGAAATGTAATTACATTTCTACATTTTACATTACTTTCAAGAAACTGACATTAGGCGCTGACCAGTGTCCACTACTGCTCTGACCATTTCATTTACCTGCTAAAGCGCCGGACCTCGCGTCCAACGTCACTCCCCAAGTAAAGCTATCGCCTCTCTGCTTCTCGGCCTCCGCTTCTTTAGCCGACCGCGGGAACGCATTCTTCCATAGCAGCAACATTCGTGGCACATGCGGTTTGACCACGGATGGGCCTGAATAACGATTATTATTTAAAATGTACGATATTTGTTCGGGGAATATTAAATATCGCTTACTGTAGGGGTAGAAATTATTCGGTGGTATTAAATTTCGGTGATTTCGGTGGTTCGGACGACCACCGAAATTAAATACCACCGAATATTTCTAACCCTAAAGTATCACTGGATCAGACTGGTCAATCACCGAAATTAAATACCACCGAATATTTCTAACCCTAAAGTATCACTGGATCAGACTGGTCAATCACCGAAATTAAATACCACCGAATATTTCTACCCCTACAGTATTCTATTAGCCAGATAGTTTGACTACTAAGTAATCTAAATAAAATTGGTGACCGGAACTTACACCCCACTAACTGTAATCCTTCCCTTGACTAGTGCTAAGTCCAGTAAGTGATTTTAACACTCACCGTGTGCGTCGCAGCCAACGCACACGGTGAGCATTGAAATCATTTACTGCATTTACCGCAATCAGGCAACAGTTTGAAAATGGTGGGGTGTAAGTTCCGGCCACGAATAAAGTTTGACTGTCTCATAACCTATACCTTCACCACTGATGGGCTTGAATAACGATCCTAATTGAAAATATACGGTAATTATAATGCAAACGCGTACCTAAGCTCATAACGGACGCGAGCAGCATCCAGCCGGCCTGCGTCTTGACGGAAGCGAGTCGCGTCGTCTGCGTCGCCGTCTTGAGCATATCCTCGCCTACCGTAAACACTTGGCGGTATTTTCCGTGCGGGACCCCCAGGGGACAGTCTGCGCTTCCCGCCAACAGCGCTGACAACGCCAATGAATAGCCGCTGATCGCGTCAGGCGACGCCTTCATGTGCTCCAGCCTGAAACAGGAAGCATTCAATTGGAATTACGACACACTATATCTTTTAGAGTACAAATAAGTTAGCATAATTCTTCTATTCCATCTCCTCGACTTTGCATCCTTAACGAGCCCTAATTAACGTACAATGAGGCTTTCAACAAGATTCAGAAGAACAGTTGCCATCATTTCATCTCACTAAGAGCTCCATCAAGAGAACAACAAATACCAATTTAACTGCGTTACTATGAAGTTATTCGAGAAGAAATTTTATTAATTCGAATTATTATGAACGCATTTCAGAATGGTATTTCTGGATACCTGCTGAGGCAACGGTCGATGAGCGGCGTAAGTTGGCCAGGAACCGAGTACGTGACCGCCCGAAGGCACCAAGCACCGGCGATTCGAGTGGCAGGAACGGGATGCAACAAGGAAGCGAACACCGGCTCCATAATGCCTGACGAAGTAACAGTTAAAATACAGTACTACGAGATATTTGGTCGAATACTGCCTTTCATGGATAAAACAGATAAGCTAATTTAATGATAAAAAATCAATAATTCCATGGATAAAAATATGATAACCAGCAATGATAGTTCAGTGCAATATTGGAAATAAAAATGTAAGAGATTCTTACCAGATGCCTCGACGAAAAGAGGAGTGACGGAGCTACCGATCTGCTTCACCAAACACGCTAACTCCTGCAAAATTACTCATTTGTTACATTCCAGTTTCAGTACAAATTGTTCACAAAAATGTCGGCTGTTAACGAGAAATCGCTGACAGCGACAACTTTTTACGGTTTCACCGCCTATACTATTACCATTTTCACTTCAATAAGACATTTTAAATATTAATATGAGTTGGAAAGTGTTATTATGGAAGTAAAAAAGGTATATATGCGCTGCAGACATGCGAACTAAAATAGTAATGGTATCTAACGATATAGTTTGCCACTTCCCAAAATTTAGCGATAAACTAGAGAACAAAATGTACTGCTTCAGGAAATACTGGTAGTCTTCATACCTGTAGAGCGCAGATGGTTGCTTGAGCGTTACAGTAAACGTCGACAGTTAACACACGATCCACTCCCGGTTCGATATTGTAATCTGAAACGGATTTAATTAATAATCCTCAATCGTTCCAGTCACTTAGCACTGTTCATTCAACAAAATCAATTCACTGCTTTATGACAAAAAAATGCGATAATTCTCGCTGAAAACTTTTAAATCTCTCAGAATTCGTCAAAAATGAATATAAATACGAATTATGAACTTATTTATACGAATATGAAAATATAATTATATAAATATGATAATTATGAATGTGCTCTTCACTCACCAATAGTGTTAAGCTGCTCGGCGAGAAGGGTGCCGATTTCTTTGCAAGCGGTGACTTGAGCCTTTTCAGCCAACATGGCTCCGACTGTTGCTCGAAGGGCGTAGGCAACGCAGCGGCGCATATTGACGACCTCGATGTAGGTGGCGGCGGCGGCGTTCTGCGCCATCGTCCCCACTTTGCTCATCAGGTCGATCAAATGGCGCATCCACACCGCCAAGTTTCGCTCTAGCCACACGGGCCCTAACAGTTTCGCCAGCTCCACGTATGCCTGCAAATAAGGCTGGTTTCAAAAAAATGCTAATGTTTCATTGTTTATACAGTCAAGTGCGTTTATAACGTCAGTCAAGGGACCGGCCAAACACCGACCTTATAAAGGCAGTTGGTCTCTGTACAAAATAAAGTACAGTTTGATGGGACGGGTCAAGGACCGACTTTATAAAGACAGCGACGTTATATAGCCAGGTGTTACAAACGCAGTTCACTGAATACAATTTTTCATCTTTTTTCTAACAAAAAAAGCTCGCATTTTTTTTTAACTTTCGGTTTTCAATTTCGGACGACTTTGAATCAAATCAATGATAGTGACTTTGTTCAAATTTCGCTCACCAAAGTGACGCCGATGCGAATTTCCTTCGGGAGGTTAGCGGTGGCCGTCGTTCCGCCCTTCAAGAAGCCGCCTATTCCGCCGCGAAGGAACCCAGCTCCCAGCAAATTCAGGCAATCGTCGATCGACGCCTTGTTGCTGTTCGCGGTCGTCTGCTGCTGCGGCTTGCCTAAAAAACTCGAATAGTCCATTTAAGGAAAACACCGCGACAGAATTACAAATTAGTCATAGAACATTCTGGAGTGATCCATACTGTGAAATGCTTGACATAATATTCTATGAATTATGGAATGCTCCAAGCCGCAATATGCCTTCTAGAATATTTTGCATAAAGTTTGGCTCGATAAAAGAGTATAAACAGGGGTTTCAGGCCGTAAAGTTTTATTAGAAAGAGTAAGTTCACGAACATGAAAGCATAACTAAGACAGATCAAATGGGTTTCATAAGTTAACTTAAATAGGAGCCTGTATGGAACATTCTTAAAAGACATATAGCGATTGGTAATATTCTAGAGATTCAAAAACTTTCAAGAACGCTCTATCACTGAAATATCGTCGCCGCGAAACCGTTAAACAAATACGGACAATAAACCAGACACAAAATAGTGCCTACCAGGAGCATGTGAGATTTTAGGCGGTTCGTGAGCAGTTGAGAGGAGCACACCCAGAAGTTTGGCAATCGCTTGGCGGACTTCGTAATTCGATCCCTCCAGCGCTTTGAAGCAAACCGACGCCACATTCTCCAACTCGTTCGTGTAGAGGAAAGGCATTTCAGGTATCAGCGCTGTGAGACACTGAAAAAGGCGCCAATTTAAACGGTGATTGTCGCACGGTACAGTTTCAGCGATCGACTAAGATTCATTTGATCATTTACAGTAGATATAATACATACCGATGCTTTGGGGACCGACCAAAAATATTTTAAAAAGCGAAACCGGAACAAACGAACTTTATAGTATGCTATCAAATAAGTGGAACTTTTGCAAACAATTTTATGTAGAATATAACAAGATTAGGATGGGAAGAGAGTTACCGTTACAGCGGCCACCCTAACGGGCATGCCGCGATCAGTGATGCAGGTCCGCACGTGCTTGTAAAGCTCCTTGTGAATGGAAGCGCCCGCATTACCAAGGCCGTACACCATTTTTGCGAACGTCAGCATGATCTCAGCACGTCCTTGCGACTGTAAACATATCAACATGTATAACGGTTTTAATGCGTCGTTAAAATGAGGTGAAAATATATACAGACGTCTAGTTTCATGTGCCGTAGTTTTGTTAAAGACGCAATTAGGGAAAATAGTCGTTAAACTTCGCAACTCTGCCAATAAATTTCGTATTACGAATTAAGAAATGGAATAGCAACGGCTAAATATGCAAAATCATAAAGACATAGCTAAGTAAATGATTCGCTTACCTCGGCATTCTTGAGCCATTTGACAAGAAGTTGAGTGGTTTCTTCATAACTTCGACCGACCATTCTTCCGAGACTCTCATACATAGCCCCTAAGCAGGCAACAGCGGCTCTGAAAACGAAATTAACTTAAAAGAGGGCAAACAATGCAAATATTTTACAAGAAAGAAGACAACAACTGAGAAATTACAGTTAACTGCTTTCATAACGTCGGTCAAGGGACTGGCCAAAGACCGACGTTATAAAGCCAGCGACCTTATAGAGCCAGGCGTTATAAACGCAGTTGACTGTATTCCAAATTTATGGCGATCTCTTAACACACTTCATATTTATTAGCAAAAGAAAACACGCCTGTTTATGAATTTTAAAAGGTAAAATTATAATTTCGTGTCTTTTATATGGTAAATTTGAATAACGTCTGTTAGAAAGAGAGAAGGCTGTTATTACCTACACAAATGTAATAAGAACTAGTACATTAAACTGTTCCTAAATCTAATAAAAGGCATCATCAATTATTTACGAGTAATTTACAATAGTTATCACTCCTATAGCTGCAATATTTTCAGCACCATTAATGACACTTTAAACATACAATTTTGCCGGCAGTTGACTGGGGGAGTCGTCTTTTCCCTTGAGAGCGTCATTGCATGCGTTGATGGTCTGGAAGAGACTGTAGGTGTCGCCGACAGTGTAGACAGTGGCGATGCATTTGGCAAGCAACTGGCGGGTCGGTGGGCCCGGCCCGGCCAGAATTCTGTCCGATAACTGCTGCACCAACTTCTGCTGGCATCCGCGAATGTCCGACTGAAATAGACACTATTATTAGCGCTCACGTTTCAATGACGTCAGATGCATTGAGTGGAAATGTTAATAGTAAACGAGATTACTTATGGTACAACCAAAAACTATGATTGGGTTTCACGTTTTTATGACGTCATAAGTACTAGGTGATAACACAAGTAGAGCCTTTTTTTAAGTATTGGCAAGTTTATAAAACAAAACCGTGGAACGTTACCAATCTAACCGGATTGAAGTATAAAATATGAAAATAAGCAGAATATTCAAAGTAAAATATCTATCAAGAGTAAATCAAAACAATCATATGAATGACAGGTAAAATGAACAACGATCAAAAATGACCAACAGACCAAGCAACAGACCTTTTGAGTGGCGGGTAGAATGCGATCGAGATAGCGAAGCCATTCGTAGACGAAGACTGGCTTCTTAGCCTCGGGGCATTCATCGAGGGCTTTTTCGTTCAGCAGCAGACTGTTCGACTGCTCCATGGCGAACTCTACGCCCTATTCTCCTGAAAATTTCTCAATTCCAATATTTCAAAAGTGACTAAGATACAGCCTTTCATTATAATTCGGCCTTTTACATTCAATCTCGGCATTTTTGCATTCAATTTAAACACTAATTTGACGAAACTGAATGAAAGGTTTACGAATTATAATGAATATCTTTATAGTTTTTACAGAATTAGTGACAATATTTAATTATAATTTTGCGTAATTGTAAAGATAAATGTTAAAAAATAAGCGAGTATAAATCAAAAGGTTATCTGTGAAATTTCAAATGTATTTACGAAAACGAAGTAAATTCAACCAATTTTCGCTCATTAATCATGACATTAAGCTATCAATTATTGCACCATGAGCTGACAAGTTTCAATCAAGTATCGGCAGCCATGGTTATTCGAACCAGTAATGAAACCAGCATACACTCTCTCTATAATCTTCTCAAAAATTTACTAACGCTCTCAACCAGATGAGCGTTCAAACAATAAAATCACAGAATAATCACATATATATGCAATGCTCAAAGAAGGCCCCATTTCCACCATCAAATGGCTGCAAAAAATGTTCGTATCACAGACGGAATAATAGATTAACACGTATAGGCGCAGTTAGATGCTGAAGTCACGATTCAATTCGACAATGACGTCATCCATCGATTGCTTTCGCTTTAATCTCCCTTAAGACCTTTTTGGCGCGTTTCTTCTGAGCAGCTCGCTTTCAAACTGCTCAGCTGTCATTTGCCCCGGCAGACGTTCGCAGTTCGGGTTGAAAACAGAATAAGCCGACACTTCGCCCCTTTTTTTCGGCTCTGAGCGCAGATTAGCATAGATAAATACAAGCACCTGAAATACATACAAAGTTAAGTAACGACACATATATTCAACTGCGCTGAACGAAACCGAATCGAATGTTAAAGTTGGAACAGTAATGTGTGTAAACGAATATGGATTATTTATATGAAGCAGAGCGTTTCTTTTCGATAGATTAACATTACAGGTGGTATACTTTTAGTGAAAAAATTCAACTGAGATGACTGCTGTACTAAAAAGGAGATTCATTTCACATAGCAAGAGTTATAAAGTAGCGCAATACATCATATTCCTAAATCAAACAAGGCGCAGTATATTTCAACAGCCCGCAACGTGAAACATGCAGAATTTTCAATCAACAGTCACAGATTTTTCGAGTGGTAAGAAGAAACCATGCATTGAATTAGACTAACTGTTTCGAATGTCGATAGCGCTTATTTCTATCAATTTCTGCACACATGAATCAAGGAAAGACTATCATTCTTAATGAAAACTATGCTTTTGAACCGAAAAGCAAGCCTATCTTTGCCAACTTCGATTGCTGGCGACATTCCGCGTTACTGGTCGAAATATTTTGACTATAAATCAAAAAGCTGGTTTTCGTACCGATAAGGCGAAGTAGACACTGCCGAATTCGACAGAAGCGAAGAACTTCAGGCCACACAACCAAATAATGAGAACGGCAGCACGATAGGACCATGGACGTGAGGCGCTGAATGTTCTGTAACGGCGGATGAATTGGGAATCGTCGAGTTGCTGGTAAATTTTGGCAAAGAGCGAAGGCCTCGAAGGTTCGGCATTGTTTGTAGGGCTAGATGTCCCACAAGTAGTCTGAAAAATCGTACAATTGCGCACTTTCCTCTAATCGAAGATTTCGTCAATTTATCCTGTTTAAAGTGGTAATGAAAGAGATGTTCATAAGCGAGCGTATTAAGATCAAGTTTCAGAAGAGTATTTTGCGGTTAATATCATTTATAACTGCGATCGTGCAATTAGCTACGAATGATAGCGATTAATTATTGGGCAATAGCAGCGAGCTTCAACTTCAAACGTTATGTTTGTCCATGTTTATGGTACACTTTTTCTGTTTCATAGATTGAAATAACTAATTTTGGCTGCATAGAATAAAGCACAACAATTTCGCTGCACGATTCACTCGAAGAACAACAGTGAAACGCAAATCAGAAAAATATCATTAATTTGTCATTAGAAAGAACGAATCTGAAAACACATTACAAATCTGCATCCACTTTATAATCATGCAGATTAAGAAATCGGTCAAAATGACCTAAGAACGAAGATAAGTAAAGCCTTGGGGACGTCTTGCAACATTGCAATATGTAACGAATAAATAACTGCAGCCTTAGAACATAAATGGAACGGAACAAATGTATCATACCGATCCTCTGCCATTTGCCGTAGAATTTGTCAAATCTCCTCCATGCTTTCCACTCTCAAACGCAGCCTTCCTAGTCCGCCTATATTCCTCCAGTTGTTGCTGAACGCTCTGCATCGC
>NIUQ01000888.1:0-38451 GCA_002796945.1 Plectus sambesii | reverse complement strand
TAGAGCCACCTGTTGAAATTCTATCCCTTGTCGAATAGCCGTTTATAGAATAATTGTGCGTTGCATTCATGCGCAGAATATGCGGTTAGATCGATTTCATTAGCTTCTTTATTAGCTGGGAGAAATGTGAGCGCATGTTGCAAGTTTGCGGCAAGACGTTAAACACTCTTGTATTAATCCGAAAAAGATTCTACAGCTTATCACACGAAAATTAAGAGAGCGCCAGTTAAAATTGCACTTCATGATATGTTTAGGTGATGCACAAGTGGTAAGAGTTCCCTCTACGGCGCCGAACATGCAATTTTTTGAATTTACGCAAAAGTAAGGCTTGATAATCGTATGTTAAACCCCGGAACTATCCAAAATTCCTCACATTTCTCGCTACAGTCAAAACCGGATAAGCGGACACTTTTTTCTTGCCGGGTCAATGTCCGCTTATCCGGTTTTGACTGTATTTCCAAGAATGTTCGACGCCTTATCGCAACTTGTCCCAGGCACACACTTATATTCTATACACACCTTCGCAACAAAGAAGCAAAGGAAATTGATTTTAAAAACGCATATTTTATGCGATGCATATGAATGCTATGCACTAATAATTAAAAAGCGGCTATTCGATAAAGGCCACTTCTGAATCAACAAACGCTTGATAATCTCGAAATATTTGCGCATTTCCCACACATAATCGTCGCCTAATCGCGAACTGAACAGCCCATGATATGTACTATTTCCACCTATAATTGAACACTTAAACATAAATTCATCAGAGTATCTAATTTATTATCAAAAGTGTTTAATTCCGCTTGGCTAATATGCGTTTTTATTTACAAAGTGTCCAATTCAATGTTGAAATGGTATAATACTTTTCTCTCGCAACTGGGTACACTAAAGGCCTATCGATACGACACAAAACTAACACTACTTTATCGCGGGGCTAACGGAACAGGGGGAGAGAAAGAGAAAGAAGACAGTAGAAAAACACACAATTCATTTTAGGTTCATTTTCATAATCAAATTGATTACGGTATAATGTCATCGCGTTGAGGTTCCATGTGCGATTTGAATACCATAATAACTTCAATTGTGATTGCAGTGTGTGGATGCGGTGCTGACGGGAAAAAGCGCGAACGCCTTCGCAGTGGTGCGTCCACCCGGTCATCACGCGACGGTGGACGAGCCGTATGGCTTCTGTCTCTTCAACAACGTCGCAGTGGCCGCTCAGTACGCAATCGACAAACACAAACTGCAACGCGTGCTCATTCTCGACTGGGATGTGCACCATGGCAATGGGATTCAGCAAGCGTTCTACGAGGTAGTCCTTTCACCTTCTGCCTTCATTTTCACAGCCATCCAATCGTTGTTCGCGTTTTACTAAAGACTTGAATGGAGTTAACGTGATTGGTGTGACGTTAAAAATCAATTTCAGTCAATCAATCAGTTTCCAAGAATTAATCAACGTCCATTTAGTAATTTTTGCTAATTGCACCGTCGATTTCGGATATCACACGAATCACGTTAACTCTGTTAAGCCCTTAATTGTGCGGCAATGGAGATATACACTCTCCAGTTGGTCGATGCTGCGATCGTTTCGGTTTTGTGCTAATGCTCGGACTTACGGTATCGCCCTATTAGCCTTAGTGTGGCTTTACTGATTGCTTGATAAATAGCTCACTATTCGTCGAATCAATGTTCGCATTACACGCTCTTTTCATCGTAATTCGTCACTTTTGCATTCGATGTCATCAAGAGAGCATTCAAAATTAGTGCAAAGGTGACTAATTTTGGATGCGAGACCCTGTCATCCACAGTCACGTGGTCCTCTTTGGTGCATAACGACTTAATGAGCACAGTGTCGATGAGGCCTTTATTGTATAACACCTTTCTATTCTTCGCCAGAGCTAATGCCTCTTCGTTCATTATTAATATCGTGCGACTGTTACCATCTGCAATGCTATTGCAATGAACGCTTATTGTGTTGAAAGCAATACATCGACCCTCTTGTAGTCGGGCATTGATCCAGATACCGTAGTGACCTAACAGATTGACATTATTGCGCTATCATAGCGGTTGTGTTTTTATGACGATTCAATGATTTCAGGACCCGCGAATACTGTACGTGTCGCTGCATCGATATGACAACGGGACGTTCTTTCCTATACACTCTGACAGCGATTATCACAACGTCGGCAAGAAGGCGGGCGTCGGCTTCAACATCAACATCCCCTGGTCGAATGCTCAAATGGGCGATCGAGAATATATGGCCGCATTCGCTAAGGTTGGTACTTGTTCTGCTTCTGCAGTAGTATGCAAAGAAAAAATTTTACGTGCTACTGACGTATAGTGGAATTCACTTATAGCGGTTTCGCTTATACCGGTAATTTCGGCCGGTCCCGCAATTACTGCTATAAGTGAATTTCACTGTACATATATAGTCAAAATATTTTGATCAGTAACAAGAAATCTCATCAGGCACCGTAACTGACAAAGATGCACTCGGTTTTTCGGTGCTTGATCACCGTTTTTCCCCAGGAAATCTAGTTGTTTCTTGGTTTCTACGTGGGTAAATAGATGGAAAGAGGCGCTATTGACTTTCGAAGCACTTTGCCTTATTCATCTAAAATTTCTCGTTACTGATCTACCAATTTTGACTCTGTTCGATTAACGTTTAGATCGTGATGCCGATCGCATATGAGTTTGCGCCCGAGTTGGTGTTTGTGTCGGCCGGCTTCGATGCGGCAATGGGCGATCCGTTGGGGCGCTACCTTCTGACGCCGTCCGGCTATTCGTGCATGACCCATCTCTTGTCCGGTCTCGCCAATGGCAAAGTTGTCATAGCGTTAGAAGGAGGTCGGTCTTTTTTCATTTATTCTCAGAAGTCGGAAATTTTCCAATAACTATCAATATTCGATAGGGGTTTATACCATTTCTGCTTTAAATTGGATACTTTTCAAATGAGGGTATACCCTTTTTCTCTAAAATAAATCTAATGTAGCATCTGATTTGAAGTGAAAAATGGCGAATATTTAAGAAGAATCTATTTGATATCATAAAATAACTGCTCAAAATGAGCGAATATGAAATTATCTTTATTTCCCGCGTAGGTATATCATCGCATTTTATCACCGTTGTTACCGTAATCCTTTTCGTCGTAGAAAATCTCAGTTATCCTTCAGGCTATAATTTGAAGTCGATTTCGAACTCTGCCGAAGCTTGCGTCCGTTCACTGCTGGGAAACGCCACACCAAAGTCGCCGATAGACATTATGTGAGTCCTTTGTTTATAAGTAGATGATTTGCGCACCATCGCATTTAACTTAGCTGGTAGTATTTGTCACGGTTCGCGCGCCGTACCGTACATAACATCATGTAGTCATGTGATTGACTACTGGCATGATCTAGATGCTTTGAAGTTTACTTTCATAGTATTATAAAGCGTCGTATAGCTTTCCGAATTGATCTCACTTATCCTCTACTTGATAACCCGTCAATCAGTATTTCTATTGTTCTCCTCCCATAAAACCTTTGCTAGATTTGTCAAGTCGATCCAGTGATAATTTTGTTTCAGGAGCAGCCCGAAGAACGCAAAGACGATCCGTAGCGCGGCCTGGAAGACAATCCGTGATGTTGCCGGCGAACAGGAGAAGTACTGGAAGTGTCTCTCGGGTCTCCAGAAGATCATTGCTGAGATGCGACCACCTGGTGCCCAATCGGACCTCAACACTACTGACCAATTAGCTGCTGACTTGGAATCCTTATCAGTATCGTAAACTGTGTTGTTCGTTGTGTGGTCTTTTTTGTGTGATATTTACGTGATATAACCACTTGCATTTACACTGCCTATCGATTATGCACTTCTTTCCGAGTTATTTTCATAGTTTCGGGAACAGTTGGATTCGAAGGAATTGAAACAGGGATTTCAGGGGCCAAGTCTTTGAGGCTTTTTTCAGCGTCCAAGTTGCACGCTATAATAGGATTCATGAAACCATAACAGCAGGCTTGTTTCACTAACTGTTGTGAATGCAATTGTGGCTAGCGCGCTGATTGGTCGATTGCGACGTGAGCGTGAAGATTTTTTCCGCCCGTGTCACAATTGACCAATCAGCGCTCTTGTCCCAATTGCAATCGCAACAGTTGCCATGACAATAGTTTTGCCAAATTGGCCCCGGCGTTTCAGACCTCCCGAATCCAACCAGAGTTCGTAGCGGAAGTTGGTGCTTTTATAGTTACTCTTCATTATTCATCTGCGATATATGTGTTGTTATTGGGATTGATTTGTTACTCACTTCAGCGAAATTTTTCGGTAGCTTTCCGTCAATGTTATCGCTTCCAGTTGACATATATGCTCGTCGTTAGTCTACCTACCATTTGAAATAAACATATCAGGGATGGCTGTTTCTTTATCATACGAGCAGTTACGGTTCTGCGACCGATGTTGGGCATTACTTCGGTCGGTGGTGATATGTTGCGTTGATGACTCGCTGAGGATTCATTCGGTCAAACGTTCCGCATGGTGAGGCCAATTCATACAAAGCGAACATGATCGATAATGGTAATGAGGCACTACTTAGCGAGGAGAACAAATAAAGTTAATCAGCATTCATGAAGCCATGCAATCGTTATACGATGCTAAATTGTTAGAATGCTTTATGATTGACTGTCAGTGGAGCCTTTGGCTCAGTGAAACCATTAGCGGAGGTTCTACTGTATGTTCAATTGTAATTTCTTCACATAGAATAATAATATCGACGTTTAAGAGAAGATAACTAACGAGTCAAGTCATGAGTTGTTCTGCGAGCGGTGGGGGTGGATCGAATGAAGTGGCGGAGTTTCTGAACTTGGGCGACGGCGACGATGCCAACAAGCACCTTCACGCCGTCGTGCCGCTGACGGACTGCCCACATTTGTCGGCCGTCACTTCCGTGCCCGCAGCCGGCATCGATGTACATGCAGCGTGCTCACAATGTGCCAATGTCGGCGAGAATTGGATCTGTCTCGTCTGCTATGAGGTACTGTTGCGGGCTGCGCTTTGTCGCTTGAAATAGTGTAGGTATNGCGCAAGCGATTAGTCATTTTCTAGCTATTTTTTGTTTCGACCAATCACCATCGCGCTTGAAATTCGAAAATTCTACAAAAACAATAGTTTTTAGGAAACAGGCTTCTTCAGATAGCGCCAAGTATGAAAGATAAATATAGCTCGCGGAACTTTCCGCTGATGTATGTTGTTGTGTTGTTCAAACAGTGGCGCTAGGTTGAATAGGACATCGTTTTACAGTTAGTTAATAATAAAGATATTCGAAAGGTGACACATGAGCGCATATAACAGAATTGTAAAAACACCAAACTGCTCAGGGCATTACACTGCAGCCGTCGCAAGACACACACTGAGAATAATCGGTGAAAGCGGGGGAAACTCGCACTAAAACTGTCAAAGTCTCAGCGCGCAGTACAACAGATCGAGCAAAGACGATCAACTCCACAAAAGGCTAAACGCTTTTTCGACAAAGCATCGGAGGTAACTGCACACAAAATAGCATAGGGCTGCGCATTCTCTGTTCTCGCCTATAAAACCGCCAATTTCTCCACTAAAACTGCGCAGTCATTTACGCTACGCAGTTGTATATTTCACGTCACGTCCCGTTGTCAGAGCATCAAGAACGCCACACGCGGCGCAAAAATTCAGTAGGTTGCCGATTGTGAGCGCGGCAAGTTCAAAAGTGGCATTTGGAATAGTTTATACGTAAAAACACATGACAAAAATTTCATACTCGCGCACTTTCAAACAGATGGCAAAGAGAATGCGCTTAACGACCGTTTATACGACAAAAGTAACCGTCCAAATATAAAAGAGCTCAGCCAAGGCGACGTGACGCGAAGTATACGTAAAAATCGGAGATTTTATTCGCTTGAATAAAGCGCTCGCAGCGGCTACGCACTCTTCGGATGTACTCGCTAACTTGGATGTTCATAAAACAATTGCATGCAGCAGCTAGTTGGGCAGAGGAAAAACCGATATACAAGACAGTTTAACGAGATTAAAGACATTTCAACAGGGTCAATCATTGTTCCTGATTCATGTGGGCGGCGTTCTCGATGATCTGCTGGAGACAGCGGCCGAATTCGCGCAAAATGGACCTCTCCATGTCGAGCTCGTCGGCGTTGGCGGCGGCCTCCTGTTCCTCGGCTTGGGCCACGAGGCACAGCGTCGTCGCCTCCACTACTTCGTCAGTCATGTAGAACCACGGCATGCTGAAAGCGGATCATTGCTTGCGCTCTTTAAAGATCGCAGAATATGGATAAGTACGAATTTTTTCTACTTGAATTAAAAATTAATTTTAGCAGCGCAAGAATCAATCCAAAGGGAGTCAATTTATTTGTGAAACTCCGATAGCATCCGTCAATTCATTTCATGCAACTAGCGTGCTGATGAGAATAATTATTAATATACTGGGTAGTACGTAGGCTACCAGCTATTCATACAAAGCAGGGACGAAGCTAGGGGAATCAGATCGAAAAATCGTCCCAATAGTACATGATTACCCTGGTTTTCTACATATCTTTGCCGATTCCCTCAAAGCATCGCAACTTGTCCCGGTGGTTCGACTCCCGACTACCCACTGCGTCTTTGCTAACTCCGCACATAATACGGAGGCAAAACGACCGCTACATACAGCCAAAGAACATCAAAGGAATGAAAAGAATACGCTTTGGGATCGGGTTTCTCGTCGACGTCACTGTCGTCGTCGCTGAAGGGACTGGAGGATCGAATGTCGGCGGCGGCGGCGGCCAAATGGAGAAGTCCGCTGGCAGAGTTGAACTTCTCGCGCATTTTGTTCTGTCGATCAGACTCTGTGTTCCGGCAGCTGCAGCACTTGCAGCGATCTGTGCACGGCACTTTCGCCTGCAAGCAAATTGCATTCATTAATTCATTCGGCTATTGCAGTGCTATAACCCCCTACGTTGCTATATTCTACATCAAACACAGCACTGAAAAAGTTAAATTTAAGATAAAGTTTTCTCAAGCAGTTAATCTCATTCTGTCATATGCTACGCCAATAGTACTATATCTGCTATTCTCCTTGTGGGCAGACTTTCAGAGAGAGGGTCCTTCCTTCTCAATGTCTATCCTTTAGAATCTACTCTATCTTTCACTATAGACCCATTCGAGTCAATATGACTGACAGACCTCGTAACATTCGCAATAATTCTTCAAGCAGTTGGACTTCTTGCAGTGACATCCCTTCTGATGCAACCGTTCCACGTCCGAACGGCCCTTTGCGGACATGAAATCTGAAAAAAGCCCATAAAAAATAACCCGTGAGTAATCAAAGCATTGGTATTAAGGAAAACTTCGATGATCATTACATTCCAACCGTGACAACGGGTCGGTTCCATAATCGTTTCATAAATTCAAGTAATTCTTAGCGATACTCAGCGCTATGCTTCATAATGGGCTTAGGTAATGCACAACTTAAGAAACAGTTATGGAACCGGCTCACTGATACATTCCAACCGATATAATGATCGAAATCGAGCAAATAAGCACGCACCAATTTTCGGTTTGAACGCGCTGGGATTTCGTTCGAGCGACGTCTTAATAGCCTTGCTACGTTCGTTTTCATGCTCGAGATTATTATGACAGTCTTTGCAGTTGCAGTCGCGGCAAAATTCTCCATTCGCGAAGCACTCGCAGTACAATTTGAGACAGAGCGACTTATTGCAGTTGCACGGCTTGCGATGACCGAGCATGGGATGATGTTGCTGGCGCCTTAACGTATGGAAGTGAATGGAAAAGCATGAAAAAGGGCTGCGAGGCGAGATACTTCTTGGTCGCTGGCTTCGGCGCCGTGAAAGTGACTGTCGTCGGCACTGGTCCGCCCGCGTACGCTGCTGGCTGCAAACAGAATATAATTACTGTAAGGCGAGATATTATTGGGTAGAATTAAATTTGGTGAATTGGGTGGTCGAGTCAGCCACCCAATATTTCTCGACTTACAGTAACTGTTTATTTTCGTTATTTAGCCATTCAATATCGCTAACAAATTCATGAAATTAAATAAAACGAAGTATCGAATATTGATCTAAAATTCCTGTGGTAGCCTTATCACACGTACCCAACCATAATAAACAGTAAAGTCGCACGACGAGTGAACGAAAGCGCCACTTTAAGCAGTCGTTGATACTCAATAAGTGCCTCCGAATTTAAAAATGGCCATGCAAATCACAACTATGAAAGCATGAGTGCTGGTCGATAAGCATCAACTGATTTGAAAGGTGGCTGAGACCACTTTTTATGGAAAAAACTTTGATGAGACTTACTTGGCGATTGAGACCGCTTGCAATTGGTTGGGAAACGACTCGGTAGCCCGCAGGAGGACCATGCTGCGCTGCTCCCCCAGCGCCCATCGACCTAAACACTTGCGCTTTGCTATCCTGAAACAGTAACTAGTAAGTTTTATTCGTGACACAAACTATTCCACTGTAAACATTTACACTAACTCAAAGAACGCTTTTACGAGAAAGATCACATATTGCATAAATTTATGTGTTATTTGCAGTACAAAAGGGTGGAACGTGACTTGGCCCGGTAGCATACACCACTTTTCTTCGCGATATCGTGTTCGAAAGATAATGCGCTGAACAGACTGCGCAATCTTTTCGATTATTAAAGCAATCTTAGAAGCGACAACATTCAATAAAGACGAATTAATCTAGCACATTACTATTCCTAACAAACCTAAGACAATATTTCGGTAGCACTACTATGTACTGCGTCTAACTTGTCATTTTCAAAAGATAGCGGTTCAAAGAAGAGAGCAAGCTGACATACCTGAGCAGCAATGCCCTGCGCCTGAGGGACGAAGACCTGCTGCTTGCCGGCGTCGCCACCGACGACTTGTAGCTTCAGGGGAGCGCCGCTGCCGGTGGTAGCACGGATAGGGGTTGCGGCGCCTGAGAATCTGTCGATCTTGAACACTTGGTTGCCACGAATTGCGTAAAAGTGTCCAGCCGCGCCTCCACCGCCGCCACCACTGCTCGAAGCGACTTGTTGTTGTTGCTGTTGCAAGTGATGCTGCTGCTGTTGGTGGTGCCGTACTAGCTCGTCCTCATCCTCGTCTTCATCTTCACCTAGCTCTCCAAGCAGTGCATCCGCTCCCTCCGCCTCCATTTGATCTAGCGCCGCCATAACATCTTCCGGCTGCTCCTCAATTATCACTTCTTCTTCGATTAGCTCCTCGTTCACCACGTGGTCGCCCATTTTTCCTTGCGAGTTCTTAGAAGGGAGACACTGTGATGAGCTGCAAAGTAAAGCATTTAAGTCAAAGTTGTTACGATTGCTGCTGTCAAGAGAGTTCACTTCGAAATAGCTAATCGTAGTTTCATAGAAATGGTAAAAGGTTTGAAACTGGATAATCTTATTTTCTGCACCGTTGCGAGCTAGTATGAAGAGGCTGAGGAACACTTGTCTCAAAAAAAAAGTGTAGCGAGAAACTTTCTCGCAGCTTAAACGCTTTACTTTCCTACGGTAGAGAAAAAAGAGCGTCTAGCCTTATGCTCTTCAAATATCATCGTATTCTATGCTACAACTAGCTTAATTAGCAACGATATCTAAGCAAAGTCAATTGGTTGATTCCGTCAACAAAATAACAAAACATACGGATACTGTGACAACGACTCAAACTACCCGCGTCGATCAAACCTACCGCCCTATGGCGATCGATAAAAAATTGCGCTGGGTGGCCGCATTTCTTGCGGTAATTTCAAAGCGAATCACGCGGGCTACGAACTACGGTAACACACTTTTTGCAGACTTTTCTTTGCAAAATGAACCAAACTGCATTGCATGATTAAATTTTCTATTCGCAGAGCAAATAGGATCAATTAATTTCCAAGTTATTTAATAAAATAGGTCTAAAATATGAATTTGATTTTAAATATTTTTCCTTGTCGATCAATTCACAGTGAGCATCGGCTTTGGCCTTTGCGTGACCGATACGAAGCGAGAGTTGTTTGGAATGGATTCCGTATGTTACGTTTTAAAGGGAGAGAAATTGTGCGCTCTTCAGTTGAGAGAGACGGCAGGTTTTCGCGCGCTGGTGTAGTTGGTTCCTTTCGGCTTTTTAGGCTACTATTTTTAGAAAAAGGTCATCCACCCTCGGGCTGGTCGGCTGAAGAAAGAAGTGATCAAAGATGCCACCGAAGTTCGACCCCACAGAAATCAAGATCGGTGCGTTTCATTTTGCTACTTTATCAATTAGGATGAATTTCGCAAGAACTGTAATTTCTGTAGTCAATAAAATATTATGTACGTGGGTTCTTGTATTTTCACTGCAAGAACGGCTACTTTCAACTGAAACCTGTTATGAGACGAGAACTAACTGAATCCTAAAATTGTCCGCTGAATTGCTGGTTATTTATTGCAAAATACGTGTTTTTCATTGCATCATCATTTTTCAATATAGGATTGCACTTGGATGGAATAGGATAACAGAAAGAAATGTTTTTTATGTTAGCAACAGTAAAAATTTCACAATACATTATGAATTTTCTTCTCTGTAACTTTTGATACAGGAGATGGACATTGCGTTTTCTTCATAGCAATGTAACATATCTAGAGAGTCGCGTATTATGCGAGCTCAGCATTAACGATGTTCTTATTGACTAATAGTTATCTTTCAGTCTACCTGAAATGCGTCGGCGGTGAAGTCGGTGCCACCTCGGCACTTGCCCCTAAAGTCGGCCCGCTCGGTTTGGTAAGCATTTTTACAATATTGATGTGTCCCTCTTATAGTGCAAATGTACTTAACGCCCTGTCCCGCTATTTTGCATCGCCACAGTCCGATCGAGCGTCTTCCTCGGCCCGATAGGTTCAGAACGGTGCAAGAGCAATGATCGGTTATCAAGAGTGTCATTGGCTTCTTTTCCAATGCGCTTTCAAGGCCTAATCAACACCATCGCCGTCTTTGGCGAGCAATTTTTAAGCTTACCTGCGTTTAGTATTCCCCGCATCCTTGGGAAATGCCTAAACGTTTTACCCACGCCTCATTTGAAGAGCTGTTTTGGTGATATGGTGTAGGCTATCTTTACTGTCCTTCAGGAATTGTTCGAATACGAACCAAATTTGTCGTGACGCTTTGTTATAGTAACGTTTATACAACATTCAAAGTTTCCATGCTAGTAGTTTATGTAGATACAGCTATCAAGAGGTGTTTGTGGAGCGCTTATCGCATTGCAAAAAAGGTTTATGACGTCTCTTTATCTCGAATGAATAAGAAAGCCACTCGTTTCAGTCGCCCAAGAAGATCGGTGACGATATCGCCAAGGCGACCGCCGACTGGAAAGGTCTTAAGGTGACCTGCAAGCTGACCATCCAGAACCGTATCGCCAAGATCGACGTCGTTCCGTCGGCTGCATCCCTGATCATCAAGGAGCTGAAGGAGCCTCCCCGGGACCGCAAAAAAGTCAAGAACGGTAATAGCTGCCGCTCGAATGGTTGCTACTTGCATCGGCCGAGGGTCGGGTCGCTGTGGATATGCACCCATCCCTCCAGTCTTTACAGTAGACTGGTAACCTAATCGTATCGTATACGACTCGATTAATCTCCGGTAAGACGGGCGCTCTGTTTTTAAAACACGCAGCAGCTGCCTGTCAACGAGCCGGTGCGACTTTTTGTAGTGTTTACGAGATTTGGGTCGGGCTGTCTTTGTGCACCCATCCCGCAGGTAGCTGCGTTTTTGCGAAGTGAATGGCTTTATGGGAATATTTGTTGACTCGGTTGGTTGAGGGGGTTAAAATGGATGTTTCTGTAAGGGAGTCCCGCCCAGTTTGACCTTGTTTGCTATGTAAGATGCAGCAATTTGTTTTTTCTGGTGGATTTAGATCGGTAATGCTCGGAATTTGAGGTTTATCTGGCGCTAAATGCTGCTGATAGTCGCCGTTATAAACGCAAATGTGCATGAATTATTAGTTTGCATTTCACACACAGATTTATTTTCACTGATTTCACAAATTGTTGCTGGTGTAAAAGTGCGCAAGGTCAAGCTGGTTCGCGGGTTGCCCTTGTCGCTAAGCCGTGCGACTATTTGTCCGCTGCTGAATAATCAGTAACGGTTACAGTAAAATGATTATGGTTCTTTTGTTCGGTGATATGTAAAGCGACAGTGCGTGTTTCACGGCTTGGCTTGATGTTGATAAAAATGTTGCTCGTTTGTCTCGTGGATCGATTGGGATTGGTGGTTTTTCAGTGAAGCACAATGGTAACCTGACCATTGACCAGATCTTCAACATCGCCCGTCAAATGCGCTCGCGTTCGATGGCCAAGAAACTCGAAGGCACCGTCAAGGAGATCCTCGGTTAGTTTTAATTTCGCTTTATTAAACCTTTTTTACTCTTGTTGCTTCAAATGGCGATTTATTCGGTCGGGCGCACTAGAACAGAAGATTTCGGTTGATTTGAATGAAGTTATTTCGAGCTTTGGGGGATGTAGCGAATAGCTATGGGTGAGAGATTTAGGCTTCAGTGTCTGCTATTCAATGCATTGGAGCATTTATATCTTATTATATGATGCTAAAACGAAGCTTAAACCAGTGACAAAATATCATTAAATGCGACTAGTGAAAGTACGCGATTTGAACGCGTGTCATTTGGTGGGTTTCACATCGCGTCTTGAGCTAAAGTCGGACTTAAGGCCTATCCTTTATCATTGCGTAAAGTCCGACTTTAGTTAAAGTAGGCGATGTGAAACCGGTCCATTGTATGATGGAGTTCTACGATAAAGTAATGGTGTGATATGCTGATTTCCGACATCTGTTACGCGGTTGTATTTTAGGCACCGCCCAGTCCGTTGGCTGCACCATCGATGGCGAGCACCCTCACGATATCGTCGACAAGATCCGCGACGGATCGATCGAAGTGCCCGCCGAATGTAAGCCATCATTCCTCTCGATCCCTTCACCTTTAATTATATTGTCTACTTTCAGAGAGAGGTTGATATACAACTACGGCGACGTTGCACGGATTGCGATTCTTTGCCTTTCTCATTCGTTCTACTGTTGCTCGTTGTTGTGGTGACGTTAATTCGTTGATCAATAAATTTGAATAGAATTACAATGTGTTTCGCGCTACTTTGCAAGCAGTAAAAGTTGTCGACGGTCTACAATGCGTATGATGCACCTGATGGTGGTGGTGCGAGAATGAAATGCAAAGCAAGTTAGAGCAAGCTGTCTACTATTGATTAGTAACGAAACTAACGTTGGCGTCAGCGCTGGTGCACAAAGGTTAGACACGAACCCGTTGCATGAAGCGCGAATGAAGAAAAGAGACTTGCCTATAGAATGTTCTTTACAATAAATCTGTAGGGACGGTAAAGCAATTGTTACGCTCTCGTACTTCTCAGAGAATCTGTTTCATATCACTTCGAAATGTGCGATGCGAAACCGGGCGACAGTCAACGCTGTTCACGCTCTTGTAGTGAGCGTATTGTCGAATTCGCGTCGAGACCTTTTCTTTGGCGAGCATCCAGCGACGCGCCAAAAGAGGTCGGCTTTGTTTTGCTCGCGCCGCTCGCGTATTGTGGCTGATCGTGTTGGTTGACTATATCGGCGCGGTTTCCCACATTCTGCTATCAGCGGATCGAATAGATGATCAGCTAGTTGCAAACAAGTTGGTCATCACGATGAAACGGCGAATGGAGCTGGCGTCGCCATCGCCCATCGGCGTCGGGCACTGGTATGGGTCACCGGAGCAGAAAATGTCGCGGACAATGTCTACGACGGCCACCACCGATTCCGGACTGGGGACGAGCGCCTCGTTCGGATCGCCGCCCTTCGATCAGGTACAGTGCAACGACATCTGGAAGCCTGCTTCGACTCTGCAAAGGATTCTTGTGCACTTTGCCGAGATGCCTTCAACGCTGTATTGAAGAATGGAGCATGGGATTATTTTACCTATATTCGCTTTCTGCACTGTTCATCGCGCTTCTGTACAGTGGGAGCAGATAATTGCAGGCCTGCTGTTCGCAAGTCTTAATTGCCTCATTACCTTAACAATGCACATACTGACATTGAGTTATCAGCTGACACTGAATTGACCCCTGCATAGTCCGATTGTGGGTCGGCTGCAAGGCCTCAGCCACGTTCCATAACTTTCCCAGTAATGAATATAACTCTAACGTTCTTCAATCCACTTAAAATCATTTTGTGAATGTCATTCTCAAAAGACGAAGTTGATGTTCATTCATTCATCTACAATGACTGTTTTAGTTGATCCCATGCGCCAGCAACGATATGTCACCGTTGCTAAACACGCCGACTGGTCACCGAGTTCTGGCGCAGACGAACGCGCAGAGAGGATACTTTGACGGATCGGCTATTTCTCCCATGCGGTATGGATGATTTTATGCAACTGTTGGAGGGGCACTTCGCTCACTCTCTACTTCGGGAGATGCGCTATGATTTTTGAGCCTAGCATGAAAAGTTGACTGCAGATCACTTCAGTTTATATTTTAATCGACTTACTGCAAAGCACGCTTTTCACGTAGATAGCAATGATATTAGGATACATTTTCATAGCTCACGGTCGCTTCAGTTCCCCTTCAACGCGGTTATACGCGGTGCTCATAAATATTCCATGTTCGAAGGTGAATCAAGAACCGTAGCAACCTTTGAAACTCTCCCGTATTAATCTTGACTCTTACTAGAACAGACTTTGGTTTTCAGAAATTTCTTCATTCTCTCTCCACTGGGCGAATCATCCGATCTGTCGAACCCATTCGCATCGCCAAAGTCGGACATGAAGCGAAGTTGTTCGGCGCTGAAGCTGAGCAACCCTGGAAAGGCGACTGGTAATTAGCACCATATTAAAAGTCCACTGAAAACATTAATCACATCTGTCCTTTTCAGAATTCCGATTCAGCGGTAACCAGGTGGCATCACTGGGTGCGAATGGATTGATCACTATGGGCTCGCCGGAAACGGCGGCGTTTGTGAGGACAACGGCGGGTAGTCGAAGCAGCCGATGTCTCTCCATGCCCGAGCGATCGGCCATCGTCCAGCCGCCCGCCCCCGATCCCGAACGCTCATTTATGCACAGCTATTCGCAGCCGAACGATACTCACGTTGAAACGCCCAGCAAGCAATACCACGTTCCTGTTAGTATTTTTCATTGTTTTGAATTTAATTCACTGTGGCGCTTTCATTCCTTTTTGAGTTATGGGGGGCTTAATCAAAAATGTCGAGTTAACAATGTGTTTATCATCCCGAGATTGCGACCCATTTAGAACCTAGTAGTTTGTCAAAACTGTATGTTTGTAATGGGCTCCAAGCTTGGATTACCTATCTTGACATACATTAATTTGGCCTCGCGTTTTCTGCAAAATATTGAGACTATCTCTCGATTTCAGACATGTGACAACGACTCGGAGTTATTTGGCGGCTTTTCAATGCTTTCGACCTCAACACCACTGCGGGACGATTACAGCCGCACCGAAGAAGCTACTCCGTCAATAAATTACTTACCGTCATTGTCCTCGAACCTTCCTGATCGGTCGCTGATTGAAACGTGAGCATTTGCTTATGACTTACCTTTAAGCTTCGATGACCAATCGCAGCATCTTTTTTATGTGCAGTACTTATTGGGCTCTAACCGAACTGGTCGGAAACTAGTAGAAAGTAGGAGAAACGGCAAATCGTATTGGGTTCTAATATAAGCAATGTCGTTTTTCTACTTTATTCAAGCAGTTAATACAAAAATGTAGAACTATGCTATCGAAAGAGAGGGTAAATCTGTTCTTAATTAATATTCTACGGCCCCTGTAACTTAATTATTTATAGTCATTGGAATAACAGTATTTCTGCTACAACCCAATAAATCGTCAAGATGCGAAGAATGTTGTCGCACGTAATAGATGAATTAGTGAGAATAATCCACCTCGTTCAGGTTGGGTGTTGTGCCCGTGCTACCCTGCAGTCCGTCTAAGGAGATGACACTCTCCGCCAGCACTATCCCGCGCACGCCGACGCCGTTTAAAAAGGCGCTCGCCGCTATCGAACGCAAGCAAGGCAGACTGCAGCCTGATGTACTCGCGGTAAGGCATCCAACATACTTTGCATTATTGCGGATTTTGTTGCACAGAAGTTCAACAATTATTATGCATTCTTGGTAATTGTGTGACAAGCTCTATCCGCTGAGCATTCTTTCTGTTCAAAGGGAGTATTATACTGCTAAGTGCTGCTGACTGATAGTTAAGGAAATGAAGCTGAGGAAGTGGGGTAAAATTCCTCGCTCATATGTTTCTGCTCCGCATTTATACTAAACCATACCCTCCACGCATTTTTATAAAACAAATGTCGTTGTAATTTTGATCCAGCCAACCTTACATATCCTAGCACAAACATAAATGCTGTCTTCCCTGGCTGTCACTACTTGTTTGTGTCCAATACTGTATGCATTATTATTATATTTTCAGCAAGACCATCCTCATCAAGTGGCGCAGGATTTGCGAGAAATTATTACCAGCGAAACAGTGATGCCGCGCGGTCTGTCGGTCTCGCAAGTTTGCGACACTACAATGAACTTCAACCTGACACCCGTACGGTCTTATTCTTTCTGGTAGATAGAACGTAGTTAAGGGGGATGAAATAGGTGTAGTCTGAAATACTGGCTGCCAACGCGGTCGCTTCGGTTTATAACGTCTTCTCAATCATGCGATAAGCAGATAAGAACAATATAAAGTGAATTTCGATTATGCAGACACTTAGAGGACCGGTCGAAATTGTCGGTGAAATCATACTTTACTTTACATTCCATGTAGTCCAGGATTACCGGAGCTATCCACTAAGTCATGCGACTCTTTTCAGAGCAAGACTGTCGACTATGATCGGTTGACGGGATTTTCCCCGCCGGAAATGATGAAACCACTCGGCCATTCTCAACAGCACCAAATGGCGCGCGCTCAACCGTCAACGCGGCCCGTAAGCGAATCTGTGTTCAAGACGCCATCGAAAAAGCCAAAGCCGGTGAGTAGTAGAGACCTTTCCTATTTTTTACTGCGATTGCAACGACGCGCCCTGTCTCTTCCCGCCTTACCTTTGTCCTCCCCTTATCGCGCCCCTTCGTAAACCACCTGCTCTGTTTATGTTGGACTACCCCGCCTCACGTAATCTATTCGCCTGTCAAGGACTTTGCGAAACATGTGTAGTCCCAAGACGACCTTTGCGATTTGTGTATTTTTTGATTGACGGAAGAGAACTGTCTTCCTGTGGGGGTGAGATGAAAGGTCATAGCGATTGGTTTGGGACGCGGGTATGCATACAGACTACAATTTAGCGATCATCCCACGGTAATCCGGCTAAACTTGTATTCCGCCTCAGCCGATTTCCACAACGACAAATTCGATCGGAGAACATAGATTTGATATTATTTACTTTAAACTTGTGTGAAATTTAATTATATTTCTACATTATTTGAGCGAAATTGGCCCCTAAAGGTAACGCGTACACGTAGCTCAAGGAGGGACGAGTCTATAATTCTCTTTGTGCCTTTCTGTTAACGCGTCGATTAAGAGTGAACATTTGCAGCTGGGCAGAAAGTGGATGCAGATTACCTGCGGTCGGACGAAACATCAGCTCGAAATGACCCGTCTGGCTCGTCAGTTGCTCGGTCTTCCTCCAACCTGAATCAGGGAATCAGCCATTCGTTGTCGTCACTCGCGATCGTTGACTGATTTCATTTTCACCGTCTCCCCTCCAAATAACCCCGATGCGTGTTTCGATATGTGCAGTCAGCAATTGCATATCTTTCGTTTCTATAAGCTATTCATTGATGGTACGTGTATCTATTTTTTGTTTCGCAGTATCCCTCCTTTTTTGGGTCGAACCACCTGATCTTCATTGTGTCCTCTTGACGCGCTTGTGGATAGACCGATGATTGATTAAGAAAATATTGTGCGCGCGCTATTATTATGATTAAAGCTTTTTGCTGTGCAGATTGTCTCGCGATACTTCTTCTACGATTGTGCTTCATAAATGTTACTTTCTTCTGTGAAAATATGTTATATCTTCAATGCATTCGATGTATCTGCGTGATGTATATTTATACCCCCCCCCCATGTTTTTCGTTTTACGCAGGTGCGGTTAGAAGCTTTCAGTGTAGATCAGACAAAACTGCTAGGTTTGGTGGCGACAGTGACTCGAATGAAAATGGTAGCGCACCGGATTAGGTGTGCGAAACTTGGCATCGGCGGAGGTCTCTGTCTTATCTGTTTGTGATGGTCGTTTGGCTTAATCAATTAATAAGTTGTTTGGCGCCAGGCGAGACCTGCGTATCGGTCAGTTTTTGCAATCGCCTTCAAGCGCGATTGACAGATATAATGTTGATCGATTGATGATGCGGCAGCCGCCAGTCGGGTCGCCGCTACGTAATGTATTGATGACGATGGNCGGTCAGTTTTTGCAATCGCCTTCAAGCGCGATTGACAGATATAATGTTGATCGATTGATGATGCGGCAGCCGCCAGTCGGGTCGCCGCTACGTAATGTATTGATGATGATGGTGGCGTCGTCGTCGTCTGCGCGGTGTGCAGACTTGGTCTCATCGTCTCGTGCTTTGAGCGTGTGTGTGTGTGTAGTACGTTTCTGGTTAGTCAATAAAGCGTCATTGGCTGCTCCGAGCGATTTACTACACAACAGACTGGCGCGTGCATACTCGCCGCATTATTGATCGCAAGGCGATCAGCGATCAGCGATGCAGTTGCGCTGATTGCGCGCGCCTCGAAGCCCCATCGCATTTTGTCGGCCGTTGCGCAGCGGTGGTGGTGATGTTGATGATGGATGCCCGTGTACGACTGCTCGCCGCCGATGGGGATACACTGCGAGATAAGGCGCAATTTTGCGCTCATCTCTCGCGCATATTCGAGGAAGAGGCGACGGCCGATGATATCGCCCACCTATTCGATCAGTTTGATGTTGATCGCGACGGACGGCTGAATGACGACGAATTCCGCTCATTCGAGCAGCACTTCATTCGGCCGCTGACGTCCCTCAAGGCCGCCCTACTGGTCGTCGACTATCAAAACGACTTTATCGATGGATCGTTGGCGATCGGCAACGGTCCGGCGCGTGAGAATCCGCTCGAAGCGCTGACGCCGCTGAATGGACTTATCGAGAGTGGACTGTTCGAGTTGGTCGTCTACACACTCGACTGGCATCCGAGCAATCACATTTCTTTCTACCCGAACGCCAGAGACAACGACCGACAACTGAGCGAAGCGGACATCAATCGCGACCTGCGTGTATTCGACAAAGTGCGCTTCAGCACGCCGGCGTGCGAGCAGGTGCTATATCCGGCCCACTGCGTGCAGGAGAGCCACGGCGCCGAGCTCCATCCACGCCTTACATTGCTGCCCAACGCGCTCTTCGTTCGCAAAGGCATTCACACGCACGTCGACAGCTATTCCGCCTTCTACGACAACAACGGCGAAGGCAAGACGGAGTTGGACGAAGAGCTGCGCGCGCGAGGCATCTCGGCCGCGATCGTGTGCGGCCTAGCGTATGACGTTTGCGTCGCGGCGACGGCGGCCGATGCGCTGCGCCAGGGGCTGATGACGGCCGTCGTCGACGACTGCAGCAAGGGATTAGACGCCGCGGAAATGGACAAGGTCAGACGCCAGCTGACTAACGACGGCGCCGCCATTGTTCTCAGTACGAGGGCGGCGGAAATCGTCAAAGGACAGTACATCCCCTGGCGCTGGGCGCGCAGCCTCGCCGATCGGGTCCATGCCCGACCATCGCCGCCCCCATCGCGCCCCTGCGATAATTGACGCACGACGCGTTATTATTGCGCGCGTCTGCACACCAGACAAGAGCGGAATGAGATCGTCAGCGGGAATGTGCACAAAGCGGATCAGTCCCTTCGGCAACAGCGACTGTTACATTTGAGACGGGGGAGTAGGCTTTCGGCAAGGGTGTGGTACTTTCGGCGCTTATCTTTCATCTTCGGTCAGATTATCCCAGATCTTTTGCGAAGGCTCGGCTAACCGACCCTTGCTTTTATGCCTAACCCCCGTTTATATATTATTTTCCATCATAGTCTTGTTCAGTTATGAATGTAAAATGATTTGATCTGAATTTCATAATGATAAACTGCATAAAACTGACGATCTACGGTGGTATGTCACGGCTTATGCAATGCACGCAAATGTTGCAGCACAGATCGCTTTTAAGTATACAATCATGTAGAGCCGCAAGCTGTACATCAAAAACCAAGTCATTCAATGCTTCACCTATAGTTTACATGAGAACATGAGCAGTCACAAAAATTAGTACCTTGAAAATATCTTTCAAGCATTTATCAACACTCAATTGTACACATTATCAGCGGACGTACACCATTTACACTTAAATAAGGACATTTTCCAATTCAAAAAGGAAGTTTTCACAGTCGGATGAATAAAGAAATCTCCTCTTTGATTTGAAAAACATTCTCATTGAATAAAAAAGGGTCTTATCAAAGTAGAATTGGCATAAAGAGGTGCATCAATTAACTTATCAATCGTCCTTGCCATCTTTATCGGTGTCCATTCGCTGCTTCCACTCCGCTTTCAGCTCGCGACGCTTGCGATCTTTTGTTTCATGACGACTGCTCTTCTCAGTGTCGAGTCGTTTTAGTTGCTCTTCGTAGCAGTTCTCGCCATTTATATGTCGGTCCACAGCCAGCTTCAACCGCTCATAAGCAATCGTTACATTCTCGTGCAGGTTTCTAGATTCGTGCACCTGCAGGAAGGATGTAAAGAAGGAAAATGAATACTGTTAGAAGCGAATTCGATCGTAAGTGTCGCAGATTCACTACGGATCCCCGTTCGTTTTTCAATTCCTTCCCACTCCAGCTCGTCAGTTCCTACTACCAGCTTGCATCAACTGTACCTTGACGACGATATTGCTCGGGATGTGTTTGAGCTGGACGGCGTTGACAGCCGTATTCACCTTCTGGCCGCCGGGCCCCCAGCCCGAAATATAGCTCTGCTCCACGTCGTCCGCCTCCAACTTGGGAAACACGTAACCTTTCAGCTTTGTCTTTGATGAAACATGTCGGACAGACAACCATACGATTCCCAGGTTACCGCGCATACGGACTGCAACTTGTTATTGCAATTCTCAGAATTGTGCATACGGTATCAGAGATGACTGGACCTTATCCAGTTGGCGTGAGAATGGCACTTTGCCAGCATTTCTCGAGTGCTATCTTTACTACGAATATTCTGAGGTCTATTCATAAAACAAATGCAATTACTACTGTTGCGATTGCAACTTCGGCAAGTGCGGTGACTTGTCAGTTGAGATAGACGCGTGATAATTCGCCCCGCCCACCTCAACAACTGACCAATCACAGCACTTCCCGTAATAATAAATGCAACAGTTATAAATACAGCAATTTTATAAAACATACATTAAATAATAAATCGAGCAATTGGCATGACATCGAAACTATGAAAACGGCAAGATATCTGAGATATTCAAGGGCAAATGTATGCAATTATCATCAGGAATAACATTTTCACAAAGTACCATTCACTTCATAACGCCACTCATGAAATTCTTAGAGTTGCCCGCATACAGTGACAATCTGAGAGGCGGGAATTCGCAACCGTCGCTATAGAAGCTACCTAATGAAGAGGAAAGCTCATATTTAACAACGAATGCATTAACAGAAATTTGATTTGGTCAACCTGAATCAGTTTTAATGAAAACGACACTGAGGTGCTAAGCTAATGCACTATACATGTAAATGATAAACTTAAACACAAAATATCTACCATTTCCACTTTAAATTGAACAGTTTCCACAACAACTTGGAAATCTTACTAATCAAGGGAGACACTATATGAGGTTGTTTTAAAGAAAAGTGGCCAATTTAAAGCAGAAATGTTATCAAATACTTGTGAGCGAATAATAAATGGCGTGCTCGATAAAAATGAATAATAAACATATTATTTGCAAGCAGATCAGAGAGGCAAAATGGGAAATACTGAGTTGAAAGTGGCACGGATATCGAATATACTGTGACACAAGGAGTGAAGGGATTATAAGTAGTCATAGCGCCGGTGACATCATTTTATGACATCATCCTATCGCAGTTTCTCAAAAATAAGCCTCGGATATTATAAAGAAGCAGCATTTTGTGGCCCTCATCAAGCCGAAATTTGCCATACACCCAAATCGCTGAGATATGAGAAATGTGTGTGTTCTTGTTGGAGGGGGTATAAATATCCCAAATTTACATATCTGGCCTAAGTCTAATCCAAAACAGCGCTATGACAACCAACACCCGATGAAGAAGAAACACACATGAAAATTTACGAAACTGAAAAAAGGTGACTACTAGACGGTCCCGTTCGATTGCGGTGAGAGACTCGACTTTCGTTTTACGGACGTTACGATGTCGATTTCTGCGCGCTGACGGATCTCGTCAAGCGTGTAATCACGCAGCAGTCGTCCGTTCTCGTAAACCGGAACAAGCATGTCCTGCAAGCACGTCATTCGACTAATCTTATGCTTATGATTTACACGCTAAATGCATATACAGTAGAATCCCAACCAATGCCCGCAGAGCGCGAGGTAAATTCCCCCCGGCTTCTGTTACACCCAACGTGCGAAAGACCGATTTTATGCCATGTGCTAACGCGATAAGTTAAGCTTACAATTGTCTCCCCGATATGCAATTTATCCCCTTCACTATCATTTCAAACACCTATCCCTTGACGTCAAATGAAGCTTGAAAAACACCAACTGAATGATGCACGTTGGAAAGATTGCAAGGAAGAAATAATCTTCCTGGAATACCTTCTCCGGACTGCCGAGTCCTTCCTGAACAGTGACGATCGAACCATCTTCTCGTCGCTCCAACGACAATCGACCCTTCTTCGACCGTTTCGCGGCATCGGTCGCCGGACTTTTGAACACATTGCGCTGCAAATCGTCATATCGTTCATTCGATCATTGAAAACCTATTTCAGTCGTTTTCATAATGACTGCATTGCTTATGGTCAAAATTTCCCGATCAGTAACAAGAAATCTTAGGCTGGAAAAGGTAAACGGCTTCGAAAGCCGATAGCGCTTCTTTCTATCAATTTATGCATGCAAAAACCAAGAAACGACTATCATTCTTGGTTAAAACCGATGTTTTCGCACCGAGAGATGAGCTTATCTTTAGGAACTACGGTGCCTGCTCGATTTCTTGTTACGATCGAAAAGACTGTAATTATGAAATATTTAAGAGACGATGAAAGTGTTACGTAAATATTCGAAATACAGCGTAAACTTACGGGCTGTCCGTTGACGACAACATAGGAGCACTTAAATGCGCACTGTTGAGTGTCGCGGTCAAGTTTCTGGAGGAGGGCGCCGCCGGTGCCGAAGACGATATTCTCAGCGCTCCATCCAGAGGATTTCATCGCCTCCAGAATGCCACCGATCGTCTCGTAACTGATACCGTCACCCTGAATCACGCGCAGGTATGGTGGCAGGACGCGGTAGCCTTTGCTGTTTGTCGTCACTGGAAACTTTTCCGACAGCAATTCCAATACCTACAAGGAGACAATGCGAATAATGTTGAGGTCAGAATGAAAGCGGTGTACTCGATGCACTCATATGTCGCAATAGTACGCTGTAAAAACTATTCTATAACGGTGAAAAAATCCTAGGGATCCCGGAGGCCAGTTTCATAGAACCAAAGTAAATGTAAAATGTAAAAATATATTTACAATTCTGCATTTTCCTCACGCATATTGTGAGCGAATGAGTGATGACAATGCAGAAATGTAATTACATTTCTACATTTAACGTTAATTTAAGAATCAGATGTTATACGATAGCTCTCAAATTACACTCCCTGTCACCTCAATTCGCCACTCATGCATATTATTTCGTCAACCTTGAACCCAATTTCGTCAAAGTAGCGTAGTAATTGTAGGCAAGAGTGACGAAATGATGTGTAAGAGTGGCGAATTGAGGTGAAAGTGAGTGTATCATAACTCTAAAAAAGGACGCTCACTTCAACGACAATCTTTTCCGGTTCACCGCTGTCGGGTCGGATTACGAGACAGCCTTTGTCAGCGCGGTCGAGGACGAGCTGATGCAGCTGCTCCCCCCAGATATTCGACACAGCGTTGTGCACGTCGTACGAATCAGACACCACCGATACGAGGCCTGTTGGATAGCGCTCGAGCATATTTCTGAACGCCGCCGCTTCTCCCGATTTCTGCCACGTTGTAATCGTGCTGAAATATTCTTTTCCTTTATTTCTTCATCAGTAACAGTAAGACCGTATCCCCCCCTGAGGTTTAGCTTGACATAATCCGTGCTAAAAGATACGCAGACATACCTGTGCTCGGCGGCAGGGATAGAGAAGCCCGCCATGGGGCATTGATAGTACTTTCGACACAATTGCAGGCCTGCAATCGTGTCCGTCCCCACGAAGTTCACCAAATGAGCGGCGTCGCCGATTCCTGCGCTCTGAAAGTACTTCCGACTTCGTTTCCGCTTAATCCCGTTATGCTTATAAGCACAGTTAAAATTTGCCGAACAGTAACAAGAAAGCTTAGATTGAGTAAGGCCACCTGCTTCGAAAATCAATAGCGCTTCTTTCTATCAATTACACCGCAATTCGTTATAATTCATCACTCTTGCATTCTATTTCGTCAAACTAGCGGTCTAATTTAATGCAGAGATGACGAGATTGAACCCAAGGATTACGAAATGCAATGCAAGAGTGACGAATTATGACGAAGGGCGGTGTATATGGACGGAGTGGGCGCTCTTTCGACCGAGGTCGGTCAAAATGACATCATCGATCGGTTTCGCCGGAAGCAAATAACAAAAGTTGAGTAAAGACAAACAAACCTCCACTGAGGTGGCGCCTCGGTAGCCAAAATCGTGCAGCTTGAAGGGCAGCCCGTCGAGCGACTCGGCAGTCTCCATCATGTACTTTGCTATGACTCCCTTCTGCGCTCTCGAGCTCGTACACACCGTCATGGGATACCATACTTGCACTAGCAATGTCTGAAAATGCACAAATTTTACTACTAGGGCGGTTCAAATGAAAACAATAATTTCGCAATACCGCAGTCTATTGCGCGGGCTATTGCGAAATTATTGTTCTCATTTGAACCACCCTAGTATATAAGCCACTAAAAATTCAAACAACATGTGGCGACCTAGCCGTGCAAGGAGGAACCGTTAAATATGAAGGGTTTTTTCAGGTTAAAAACGGTTGTATGAATAATATAAAGAGAGAACGGAGAAGGTGCATAATAAAAGCCGAGACGGGACTCGGAGAATGAGCGACCGCTCGGAACAAGGGCAGATTACGAATGATCACACTCGTTGGTACAGTCAAACAAAATATGCAGACAAAGTAAGTCAACCACCACTCTAAAAAAAAGTGTGAAAACAGTTATCTTACTTCAAACCAATTGGTCAGCCAGGGGACTTCAGGATCGGTGTTCTCAACTGTGAATAAGACATTCTTCACGGGAACACACGTTCCTTCTGGAACAGCCATTATTCGAAGAGGTAGGTAGCCGTTATGCTTCTGAAATGCGGACGATTTTGCAATCAATTGCAACGAATGATGAAGATTATCAAATGTACACGCCTTTTCAGCGAATATCGTTATTTACTTATTTCACTGTAGCTTTCGTTTATTACAACAGCACGAACGAAACAGTCGCACCTCAACGATATGATTCCAGCCCTTTTCGTTGAAGACATCTTGGCCGCCAAAGTGAACGGCGAAGAAGTTCTTGGCTTCCTGGATCATGTGCTTGTTAACTACAGGTCCGATCAGCCACCGCTTCAGGATGTACTGCAGGCCGAAGAAACACACTTCCGAAAACTTTCCGCCGCGCGATTCAAAGTAGCTGTAGACATGAGTAGTTCCTTCAGGATACTGCTCATGGTGGGTCACCTACGTGCAATACAGTTAGCTTTCATCAACAATGACATCAGATAAAGACGATGATGATGAAATCTGAGCTTAAAATTAGCGGAGCATTTAGTCGGTTATCGGACGACGGTGTGCGGAGGGGCTGCCTCAAAATGCAGCAGTAGCGATGTGCAGTAATTCTGCCACCGCTCAATACCCCCGCCACTGCATCAGTTGCAGATTGTTCTTGAGACAGCAGCTGGGTCCAAATAGCAATACCCTCTACCCTGCTATTATATTTTTAAAAATGCAACGCATAACGCGCCAGAATACGAAAACAAAACCGCCATAGCCAACCTTGTAGGAGTCGGCGAGGTACAGAACGTTTTCAACAGCGTTTGGGTCCATGGTCGTCGAACTGTTCGCCCCTGAACGTGACCTGATGAAATTCAACAGGGGCGTTAGGACATATCTCGGGCCAATATACCACACAAAGCTGATCATAGAAACGCAGTCGCTTAAAAACGATCACGCAAGCGCGTTCAGTCGCGTTCGTGACTTCATCGCATCGCATCGGTAAGCTTGCAATTTAATATTGACAAACAGCCCACCCACAGAGACCGAAAGTGCAGGACTTGCATGGACTTGTCCAAAGTCGTTTTGGATTTCACTCTTACTGTACCAGGTGCTTCGTGTCGAGACTCGGCATTTTTCACCTACCTTACACAGTTAAATTTGAAAAAACGTAGAATAGCAGGGTGATGTTCGAATTATTTCATTCTTGGAGAAGTTTGCTCGTTTTGGTTCTTTGTTTCTTCGTTTAAATCTAGTGGAATACCATAATTCTATTTGGTACCTTCCGTATGTGAAGCCGAACGTCGCCAATCCCTCCCTCAGACCTCAGAACTCGTTCTGTCACCTACGCGACGCTGACAAAGGATAATCGTTGGTCTGTGAACAATCTACATGACTCTCTCTCACACAGCGTTCTTGTGTACTTAACAATGAAACCTGACTTTTGGCCTTTTATGTTACCAACCTCTTTGAATTTAGCAGATTTCTCAACGCGACAGATGAAAGGAGAGAAGCGATCTAACGGGTAGGGGTGACTCCGAGAAAGGATAGATGCGCCGATCCAGAGAAGGAAAAAAAGTTTCGAATTTCCTTAATAACCGAAATGCATATGCGAGCATGATAGCATTGTTTTTTCACACTTCTCAGTATTTTATCTGTACGCAAGATGAAATCATAAGTCACCGCTTCATTATACTTTCACGAGTTGACGGCCATCGTTGACGCTAAAAGATGACCAAACTGCAAATTTCCTATAAATATGATAAAATAGCTCGAAGGAGGGCATGAATTCAAAGAGCTGAAAAAGTTTGAAAGATAGGGGCCCATTTTGTAAAATTATTGCAATGTTGAACTGCAAACTAGCGAAATTGTTACCGCGCGTTGATTGGTCAAAAAACTGGGAAAAACTAGATGATAACCAGAAAACTTGAACAATCAACATTTTCTCGATTTCGCAATTATGCAATTACATTAGCTTTATGGAATAAGCCTCAGAAGTCAATAAGACTTCGTTAAACAATCTTACGAACACATAAAATATGTCACTTTTTGAGTGCAAGCATTTCTTGGCATATGCAATAGGAATATATGCACAATCCGACCAAAACCGGAACTTCTTGTTTGACTCCGACATTATCCTCAGAAACGGCTGACGCAAGCACTGTTCAATGGCGGTACGTTCAACAATTGGTAATTTATGACGTGATGAAAAGTAAATTCCTCCCGCGCACTTCACAATTAACCCTTGCTATTCTTTCAATAATCACGATTACAATAGCTTTATGAAATGAAACCTTAAACGATTACCGTAGTCAATTGAGTTTAATAACTGACAAAGGCTCTGCATTTGCCTTTGATGTAAATCCATTGGTGGCCACCGCTCCACTCTGACACCACCGAAAGCGGCCTCTGTAAGTGCTCTACATGTTCCTGATAGGTCCGCGGACTGGAAACGGCCCCTCACAAAAACTCTCGGGCTGAAAAAGGTTTATGCTGTGTTAAACAGACATGACGAATGACAATATTTAATTTGGCTAATGTCTCGTCTATCTCTTTTTGTACCAGTACGCGATATCAACCAACGTTGGATTACTCGTTCGTTTAGCTGCAAAATTTTTGAATATAATTCAATTTTGAAGTATTTCTTGAACTCTTGCAACAGATTTCCTTTTCATTGAATATCAGCCAGTAAAACAATCAGTTCTGGCTCAACGTATTCGGTCGATAATCGTATGGGGGCTCTCGAGATTGCCTTTAACATAGAGTCACATCTGTCTAGCCAAACGTATAGGGGGAGGGGCGAATTAAACACCAACCGTTGAATTGTGCCAATTCAACTTTTTCATTGTTTGAAAAGTGTTGCAAGCAAGGTGATGCTGTACACCGATCAGTGATGATGTTGACTCGATCTTCGCTCGTTTGTTTGTCTTCGAACTATGCTTGTTAGGGTACTGACAATTGTAAAGCGATCAAATAACAAGAGAATGACGCTCGAACAGCGTCGAGAGTGCAAATTCTTGAGTAGCTTGCGGTCCATTCAGTTTGCCAACTTCCAGCTTAGCCTACCCAGAAAGTATTCTCCTTTTGAATAGTATAAAAACAGGAAAAACACACAATAAATGGCAGTGAATTGGTATTTGGCTGCCGTCAGAGAAATGTAAACGGTGAACGCCGCCTGTTTAACAAGCGCTAAAGCTCGCAGACCGCTTCACAGTTCACGATTGGGCGACCCTGTACGGTAAAGGACCGGTTGGGAGGAAGGGGATCGACATGCAGTCAAGAGGAACACCGTTGGTCTTTACAACAACTTGCAATATTGACTCTTGGTTCAGCAGGGGGGTGACGTCCGTCAGATCGCCTCCGCTTCCCACCTCGGAGCCTCATTCTTACTTTCAACGAACGCCTTCACCCATCACCCCACCCTAACTCTCTATCCTTAGTTGTCATTTCGAAGGCGTAACGCGATATGGCGGTGTACGCAGAGTCGAGCGTCAACGGCGCTGGCGGCGGACTGCAACTTCCCGGCCACAATGGCCTCAAACGAACGCTGACGCCGTCGCCATCTATGCTCTCGCTCGCTTTCTACGAACCGGGCTCATGGACAGATTCGAAAGAAGGAGTGTAAGTCCGTTTCGAGTTCAAATAGGATCTGCGATCACTCCGTTGTTACTGCAAACGTATCGTACCGGCGTGTTCTCCGAGAAACTGTAGGGGCTCTGGAGTGCTACTTGCCGTAAATACGCTCGGGCGTTTTCTCGGGAAGATATGGAGGCTCTAAAATGCTTTCTGATAAAAATGCACGTCGCGTATTTTTGAGGAAACCCAGTACATTGTTTTTCGCTTAGCATGACAAGCAGGCTGGGATTCATTTATACTTATATCAAAGTCAGATTTTTCGCAAAACACTTCTGTCATACGCGCTTTATCAGGTGTATTCCCAAGCGCTAGGGTGACTGCAGTTTCCCTTCAAGAATGGAGCTGGCGATTTATGAAGAGACAGTAAGCGCAGAGTTCGAGTATGTTTCCATAACTTTTCTGCTGCATTCTTCAGTGTAGTACTGAAGTGAACCAAGACATATGAAATCTGAATCAGTGCAATAAATTTCCGTACTTGATTGATGATCACTTAACGTTGTTTTGCAAACTACAGCTAGACATGTAAAAAATCTTTCCATATTTCAGGGGCTTTTTATTCTCGCTGCTGACTTTTATATACGCGCTCTCTCTTAGCGTTTTCTCACTTGCGCTGGAAATGGTGGGAACAGTGGATCAAGGCGATGTATTCAAAATGGTTAGCTGACTTTCTTCAATACAGAATGACATATCTTACTTGCAGATTTTCTCACTATTTATGTTCTGTGGCGGCATTATTACGCTGCTGTATTTCTATTTTTTTCTCCTTCATCCTAGTTGGGTACGGTACCTGGAAAGAGCATTGTCGTGGATTGGAGTGCAAAAGGTTAGCGCCACAAATTTCCTCTATTTCGCAATTTCAAATACGATTTGCAGAAGTTTAAATTCGACAAAGTTGAACACCGCGGAGCAGGTGCTGGAAGCCTATATTTACGACTAGGAGCTGTTGGTATGTCTTGGCACTATCGAAAGAATCAAACAACGATATTGGGACGTCTTTTTCAAAACTTTTTGGCCTAGCTCAAACTTCTTGGTGAAATTATGACTTTATCAATTATGGCTTTTGAAATTGAGTTCAAAAATACGAGGACTCAAAATGAGATGATCTTTTTTTAATGATAAATGAGCATTTTAGCCCGGCCTTATTTTTGAGAAATATTCAAAGTGGACGTACGGTCAAACAGTCAAAAAAGCGCTATTAGTCAGTTGTTGTGCCATGAATGGGGATGCAGTGCATTATCATCACATTAAATATTACGAAATTTCGATAAGCAAAATCTCGTCCTTTTTAAACGGATAATATCGCGCGTGACAACAGCACCCATCTTACGGCTTTTTTGACCATTTACCGTTGGTCTTATCATTTAAAATCTGAAAGTAAGCCCAGAGTTTATTATCGAGGAGATTGGGGGCTTGTTTTTTGCGAAAACTCGGTAAATCCTACAGGGTACAAGTGTAAAACACCAAAGAGCAGGTACTTGAAAAGAAGTTTGCTTTTAAACATGTCAAACATTCAGTTTTGTTTGCTCATCAGATGCTGTCAACAGTTTGATTTATAGCGTTTGGCATCGTCGGTATTGTCTATTGCGGGCTGAAACTGTTTCTCTGCCTCGAAGCCACTTGCAAACCATCCTACATCGTCACCAATATCATCCAGCCGCTGTTCATCTTTCTTCAAATGCATTTCATCTTTTGCAATTCGAAAGTGAGATGCTGAAATAATTCGATAATTTCAATGAATAACAACCTATAAGTACTGCCGACCGACCTCACAACCGCTGACCGAATATAATGTCAGCGTCACTCGATTTTTAATACATATGTCAGAAAATGCGAACAGTACCTAAAGTACTGCACTACTGTTGTAACGACGGATAGCTTGGCATTAAATGCCTTATGTGGCATTTTGCCACATTCACAGTAACTCGATGGAATGAAGTTTGTGGTTATTTCTGTTTAACTCTTGGCGCATTGGGGGAAAAGTCGCCGATCGTGACGCGGACTTCATGCTGCATTTTAAAATTTGTTAAACTACATTTTGTAAAATTCACGATCGAAGTCGTTTCAAGAGCTGCTGTCCATTTCTGTTAAGTCCTACCAACGCAATAGCAGCTCATTCGGGCTCAATTTGCGATTTAAAACATCTAATAATCTACTATGTTCCCTTGAATTCAGATGAATGTCGGCAAAAATTGCAAACTGGCAAAGTTCGGAATAATGCACCTTGTGGCTGTCAACTTGTGGACATGGTTTCGCAACTTTTTGGACAAGCAAAAGACGAAGAAGAAGACGGTGGTGTACGCAGTATCAGAAGTCGGCTACTCGTCTGAATCGAGTGAAGAAACTCAAACGTTACTTTCGGACAGCTCGGAAGTAATGGAGACTACTCTGTTGACGACAATGACGACGACAACCACAACAACGACCACGATGGCGTCGACGACGGCCGCAGCGGTTGCAGGGAGCGATCTGCTGGAGACAATCTTCGGCAACACCAAAGTGCTCATGTCGACATGCCTGGTAGAATACTCGTTGATCGGCGCGGCCGTCATGTTCGTCATGTGGGTGAGCATCGGATCCCACCATACGCCCGCTCACCCTTCGCCCAACCGAACCAGAGTGCGCCGAAAGAACCGCATGCGAGTCGACTGCAGCGCGTCGTCCACCGGTCTTTTTTTCGGTCTGCTCTACCTAATCCTCGCCTTCGTTGGAATTGGCATCTTCGACGCCGAGTCTCAGATTGTATCCGGATTTGCGGGTTGGATCTTCAGTCAAACCGACGGGATTTTGTTCATCTGCGCGCTCATCGGATGCGTGGCAGGCATGTGGCGTCTGCGCTTGCTGTCCTATGTGACGCACTCCCACGGCGGCGCGCATAGCGCGGCTGAGACGCTCGACGAGATCCTGTTGATCATCGGAGTTGTTGGTGAAATAGTTTTCTGCTCTATCATGCTGCTTGAGCTCATCAGCGCGAGCGCGGACGCTCACATTACCTTTGGCGTGCGCATCAATGACCACGGCGTAATGCTCGCTTACACGATCGTTCGAATCGTGCAGGTGCTGCTACAGACCGTTCTAATTCTGATTGCGCTCAAGTTGGCGGCGGTGGGAGAGCTGAACTCGAAGCAGAAACCGGGAAAGCAGTTTGTTACGTTCTTGCTGGTTGCGAACATCTCGCTGTTCATTCTGCACTCTTATCGGTCGCAGCGCGAGTCGGACGACGGCGTCGGCGTGTTCTCTGGGCAGGCTTGGACGACGGTCTTGCAGGCAGTCAACCCCTTGCTTACGTTCTATCGCTTTCACTCGAGCGTGTGTCTCGCCGAAGTGTGGAAACATGCGTACACAGCCAAGGAGTCGTCTCACCATTCGCACAAAGACTCCAATGTTAGCTCTCCAAGCTCTCCTCCGCCCATGATCCACGTCAACAACGAAGAGCACCGTGTATGATTCGATTCGCCTCCCGATTATTGCTCTCTCCGATATTCGTTGAACTAATGCGTGTCGTGTTACTGTTACACCACCACTCATCAGCGTGTGTACAAATGATCACAGTGTTTAATTCGAGCGAGTAAGATATATGTTAGAACGAGGTCGATTGACACTACCATGTAATACTGGGAACAGCCGAGGCGATAAGATCGAACGGCGAGCGAGTGACAGACTTACCGACGGCGACGACGGCGACGGCTGAGGGGCCACTCAGAGAACTGAATTCAAATGGTGCTAGATCGGTGCGGGACCGGATCGTCTGTCCAGCACGCAAGCGAATTCAGGAATCTGACGGTAGCTCGGCCTGGCCACGTGGCGCCAGCGTAGCGGCGGGATGACGCCTGCAGCAGCAGCAGCAGCAGCAGCGACGACGACGACGGCGGGCGATGGCGACGGACGGCGGGACGAGACTGAGCCGATGGCGGGTCGGCTGGGCGAACGGAGGCGTGACCGGTGTTTGGGGCAGTTACCAGGCTGCGCGCATTGTCCAGTGGCGCTTTCCAGAAACGTGGCAGACTCGTCGGGCCGGTAATCGGCTAATCGCCGTCCGATGAGCGCATGTTTTATTCAGCGAACGTCGACAATGCGCCACGCGCTACAAACCCCGCGCCCGCTGTCCGGCCGGGACGCGATCGGCTAGAACAAAGCTGCGTTGAGCGCCGTATCGAGCGCAACAACTGCTCACGGCTGCGGCCGACCAACGAAATGGAAATGGAACGAACGGGCACTTGATGCGGCGGGGGGAGACGCGCATCGCGGGCGGCCACCGAGAAGGGGCACCCGCGGCGCGGACGACCGCCTGGCAACAGGTACGCACAAAGGTGGCGCGGCGCACCGACCATCGCTACCCATGTCGTCGTCGGCTATACAATTTCGATCGCCAGTCGGCGGTCGGAGGGGGGGCGGTCAGTCTCGCCTATATGAAGCATGGCGCACGCTCCGCCATGCTTCATATCGAAGGCTGTTTATACAATAGCACACAGGGCGCGCGGCCACGCCGAAAGCAGATTTAACCATTATTGATGAAATGCCAGCTGTGTCACGGACGGGCGGCAGCTTGTCGGTGGTCGAGCTACCGCCGCTGGTGCCACCGCTCGCTTCGGCTCGCTTCAAGCACCCGCCGCCGCCGCTGCATGCATGCGCGACGACATGGACAATTATGAATACGTTTCCCGCCGCGCTGAGCGCAACCCACACGCCGACACGTCACCATCTGCGGCTAAAAAGACGACTGACGCGCGCGCAACGAACGCAACCCGCGCGCACAATTTCATGGCGCCCGCCGCGCCGCCTAATGCGTGGCGCCGACGCAGCCCACACGCACACACACATACACATTGGTGACACTGACGACGATTAGCGGTTGCGGACACTCGGGCGTGCTCGCCACGTCGAGACGCTGTCGAAAAGGTGTGAGGCGGGGCGCTGGGTGGGGTGGCGCGCGACACTCGAGAGCGGCGGCGAAGAGCGTGTCGCGCAATAATGCAAAGCGCCGACACGGTCGGCGACACACGAACGACAACGCTGTGCAGAAAGCAAACAGCGCTCGACCGCGGCCCGGCAACGGCCTGGCTAGGCCGTGAAATATGCCGCGCGAAATTGCCCGCGTCCGGCCGCCGTCCGTCCGTCGTCGTCGTCGTCCTCCTCCTGCGGACGACAGCCAACGTACGCGGGGACGCCGGGACTCGCTGGTCCGCCGTCGCAGCTATCTGGAGCGGAACACGAACGGACGCCGGCGCTCTAACAAACGCGACAGAGACTTGACAAACGACACACGCGCGAACATGACTGCTCCGACACGACCGCGAAACAGACAGAACACGATCGACGACTCGTCGCCCGACTTCTTCCACCTCCCTCTCCACTCCGGCGGTCGGCCGCGCGCGCTCTGTCTGTCCCCCCTCACACACACGGCGCACACGCTCGCCTCTGCGCACCGTACGTATGGAAATTGTGAAATATGTCAAATACGGCCACTTTTCGACGCCAACGACAACCAGTCGGACGCGACTGGCGGCGACGACGATGCGCCATTACTGCATCGTCGCCGTTGCCGTCTGGCCGGTCGGCGTCTGACCATCGGTGGAACCGGCCTTGACGGCACAATAGCGTCGTGCCAGAATTCCCCAGTCCGCCTAGCAGAATTCCCTCCATTTTTTTCTCCCATTCTCACCCGGCGCGCGCCACGCCGTTCTTCTCTGGCTGTTACTGGCCTACTGGCAGTATATCGCCGGGGTGGTCGGCGCGCGAATCGCTCCGCTCGATAGCTGCCGTATTCGAGCGCATCCATCCACGCGCCCCGCCCGCTACGCGACACGAGCCGTCAACCTAGAACAGCAGGGTCGTACGAAGTCGGCGCGGTCGCCTCGCCCGAGAGTCCCAACGGCGCGTTACCGGTGAATGAATGACGCGGGCGGAGAGACCGAGTCCTTCATAGGGGGATATCGGCGGTCGCCCAGGGTCACTGAATGGATACAATCGCCTCCATTGTCCGTTTATTGGTCAGTGTCCGTCAGAACGACCTGCGAACTGTCAACAAACGATAGGCTGCAGGAAGAGGGCGGCGCTCAACGGAAACGTCGAACCGATGGCCCTCTGCGCCTCTGGGCGACAGGACGACCGGACGACCGCACGACGCGCATACAGTTCCCACAGCAGTAGACCGTTTGCTCGTAAAGTGCGCACGCATTTCAATTGCCCCCCTCCCGTACTCATTTTTTTCCTGCATTTCACCCACCAACCTCACTAATTTAGGGTAGGACGCATTTAGAGCTCCGCATTACTCCCTCCAATGACGACTGGTCTATCATGAATCGAAATGATCGATTAAACCGGCAGCCGTTTCCCACGTTACCTGCGACCGTAGCATCCGCCGACGTCGATTTGTTGAATGCGCCAAACGCGTCGAACGGCTGTTCAGCCGGCAAGCAGCCTCCGTCAGACCGCGCTCCCTGCACACACACAGCCACACATACACACACGTCGACGCCGACGACGACAACGTACCCACTAATATATTCACGCACGTATCATACTGATCGACGCCTTACTTCCTCGAGCTCGGCGGGCTCGGACCTTTCGGATGCACGGCTGCCGCGCACAATCGTCCTCGTCTTCTGGCGGGCACGGCGGCGGTGTGTGTTTGATGACGACGGGGTAGGGCTTGGGGGCGTGGGGGCATGCATCGGCAAGCAGTGTCTTCAGGGAATCAAGCGCTGAGGACGAGAAGGAGCGCGGGCGCTCGCTGGTCGCCGATCGATGAGAGAGCGTTGGAGGCTTTCTCCTCGTCCCCGCTCCACTCGACACACGCGCACGCACTCGTTCGTTAGCGGCGCGCTCACGGTGGTCGCCGTTTCGTCGCCTTCTGTTTCTTGTGCCGTGCGCAATTTAATTGAAATCGATTAGGAGCACACTGCTGCTACCGGCCAGTCGTTCCTCTTTCTTCGACATTGCAAATATTCTCGCTTGGTCGAGCACACGCCGTTGTCAATCGTGTATCTGCTGATCGGCTTTTTGCTACTGAGACGGGACAGAGCTCCCGTTGCTCACTCGATCATAAAAGGGGACGCCATTTCGATTTAGTCCATCAAGTTTGCGAGCAAATATTGGAGTTCTTTCTAGTGATCAAGAGCGGGCGATCGGCGGTCGTTAGCGAGATAAATGAAGCCATTCGCATAAGATCATTAAATNGTGATGGCCATGAATACTTTTATGGTGGTTGGAAAATTATCTTTACAACCTTTATAAAAATTGATTTGTTAAAATGTATCAGTGAAGCTAAAAGTTGGTGAGTTCATAGTACAACCGCCAATGTTTCTTTTAAGAAGCAGGTTGCATGATTCGGCCAAACAGTTGCATAGCCGAACAAACAGGATGCATTGTTTTCCGGTGGTGGATACAGAGGATTTTATGTGCTCAAAGTTGCTGTTGATTCCTTAAACCATGTCTGATTGAACCCCCCCTCTCATATCTGAAGCACTTATGCGACTGATCAAAACTTTAAAGTAGTGCAAATAGAATCAGCATACTCAAAGCCAGGATGTCTTTGCTCTTGGTACTCAGATTCTTCAATAAACTCAAATAATGTTGCAGAAATGTTTACAGTTCGCCATGGTTTCCCTCGTTTATGTGTGCTATAGTGTATTGGATCGAGAACAGTAAGTTTCCTCGCGTCTGTCCCGTCAAGTCGTTAGGTCCACTCTTTGTAGGTGAGTGTGAGCCCACCATATATGAATGCGACAGTATAATGATCTGGTCGGCCGTCGTATGCCTAACACCGGGTATTGGATTGAGAATAATGTTATTATTTCATTTCTTGCCACGTATTGCAATTTGCGCAAATCGGCAAACGCGTCTTCGATAGCCCCCTACTTCGACATATTCATTTCATATTGTTGTCGCATTCGATGAGCGATGTGCTATTTTCGGAGCGAGACACCGCTTTCATAAAATACTTTCAATTTCGCTACATCCAACAGCGCGTCCGTCTATACGATCGAAAACACGATCGAAATGGAACCGAACAAGTCGGGTTTTTATAGCGGTCGATTATAATTGAAATTCACGCTGCAAGGGAAGTTGAAATCTTTTTCGACAACAAACTACTAGATAGAGGTTAACGAGATTTAAACTAAGGCATCGAGAAAGACACCAATAAGGGCATAATCGTATCGTCAACCACTTCATGCGTTCATTTGTTCTCTTCTGCTGACGCGTGCAGTAAACAATGTACATTAACTACAGACCAATGATGCGTTTTAACTTGGGCAGTTCTCGTTTATTTGTTCATCAGAATCTGCAAATTTATTATCCCTGCAGAGAAACGGTGCGAAAAAATTCAAATTTATACGATTGACGGGCTGCGCATATTGAAAATATTGCTCAGCAATATTCACTGCTCAGTTTATACACGTCACTTGTACAAAGCCACAGATGTACAAAAAGCATAGTATACACGTATGAACGTATAAATGCGTACAGATACTCAATGGCAGTGTTTATATAGGATTCAAGCAGCTTAAGTTCAGACGCCAAAATGTCTGACGAATTGCAACTTAAAAATTCTGTCCTGAATTCAAAATCAGAATCAGAGTTAGAACCTAGCATTTGGAATCGGGAAATCAGAGCGAATGGCAGAAATGTTTTTAATGTTAAAACTAACGCAGAAGCGAAGGCATAGCCTAAGCCTGTAGAGCGTGAGCATAAGGAGATCGATCGCCTTGACCTTCAGGCAGGAAATTTGCGATACTATTGTCCGATTCCGATGGCGAGCAGCAGTCATCATACAGAGATGGAGATGGTGTGAAGCCGCTATCGACAGATGATTCACTCACTGACGATGGAAGTCTCAACAGTTGACCGCAATAGCCTGCAAGCAACTCAATCACTTAATTTCCATTGTTCACTCCCATTGAAGGTCGTGCGGGGTCAGCGAAGAGCGATGTTATTCAAGTTGGACCTTGATTCGGTAAACATTGTAAATAGCGCACTAATTTCTTTGCCTAATCGCGTTATGTTTCGAAAATAGGAGAAAACCTTGGGCTGTCTGGAGCAGACGGCCTTAAATTTGCAAATCGACCTTCATTGCCAATTTTCGGTTATAATTGCGCACTGCATTGATGTTGTTATTGCAAAAAGTGAGTAACATACCGGCAGATAAATCAGCTCTATCGAACGATCTTGTCTCCTCATCGTTGTTCCATTCGTAGATGTTCTCGATAATGGTCTCGTCGCTGTGGGCGCTGTCGCTAAAGGCGCAGTTTCCGATGCCGGCGGAGAAGTTTTTGTTGTCGCAGTAGTTCCTGTTGACGCCATTTGTTGAATTACTGCGCTTATGATTGCG
>NIUQ01000887.1:0-38250 GCA_002796945.1 Plectus sambesii | reverse complement strand
AAAATTTCAAACAGTACCGGGGCGGAGTCCAGCGCAGTTGAACAGAATGTGCTCGACGGTTGAACCTTCGACGATTTCTTTCCGAAGCGGACGATCAGTGACGACGGCCGGCGGCGGCTGGGGGGCTTCCTGAACTGGCCGGTGGGCGGCCTCCTGCACCGGTGTCTGTTTGTTTTCCTCAACCCGGGGGAGCTGTCCACCGCACGCCCGAACAAACTCCTTCTCGGCGCAGTCGTCGATTAGCTCGTCGTAGAAAGTGGTGCCGGGACAGTTTCGCGTGAGAACCTGTCCGTTGTCGCATGTTACGAAAACGTGACTGCATCTTTCGCTCGGATTAGGATAGTTCCCGTCGACGAGGCGCGAGCAGTCCAGGATCTGAAAGATTATTTTGTTATATTCACAAGGATAGTTATACAATTTAATTTATTTAATCATCGTCATTTCATTTTTGCATTTAGTTTTAAAGATACAAAGACGCAAAAACTCAATGAAATTTGATTAATAAAAGTAAAAAACCATTACGTCTAATGTCAGATATGACTGGAACGGTTAAAATATGGTTGAGAATGGGCGATCGAATTTGGGATGCTCAATTGATAGTCACATAACGTTTATTGATAAACACTTAACTTCCAATCAGCCACCTTAACTTAACGAAAGCTGGCCATCGTCTCCAAACGTCCTGACATGCCTACTCATCCTTCACATGTGGGACATGGACAAAAGATGGTTGGAAAATTCAACGTCTGACTGTTTAAAAACTACTAGCTAGGGTTGCTATCATTTTAAAAAGCTCCAGACTATACTTCAATATGCGCCGTTATAATTGATTAGATTTCTTTAGGCATATCCTTAATACTCTTTTCCTATGGTAATACAAAGATTTTTTAAATTAATCCGAAGCAGTGTTGCACTTCACAAATAATTTCTTGATTTTTAGACGGAATATATCCCACGCTAAACATAAACACCACAGCTAATGGAAAGTAGTAAGAGTTGTTGGAAATGTACTTTCTGCAATAGCAATAACCCGTTTGACGTCTATACCAACCGAATAATTATGAGACTTTGAATTCTTTAGCAGATGAATACTGTAATGAATGATTGGTGTATGTGCCAATATGATTCAAACTTTCACAAGCGTAAGTTTTAAACTGTTGTAAAAAGAGTCAGTTCTTCTTGTCTCATGAGTCACAAAGGGTAGATACTATTGATGAATTAAAAAGGGCTATTTTAAACAACTTAACGCTGGTACAAAGTATGTCAACTAGAATTTCTTATTGTCTCCACCCTTACCTCATCAGTGTTGCGTCGACGATGGAAATGCGATTGGGCCATAACCACCGAAACGACTAGGAGGAGACCAGTCAAGGGACGCATTTTGGTGGTCCGCGGCGGTGTGATGTCGATGAAAGACAGCAGATCGCAGAGAACATTGAGACCGTCGAGAAATCGACGGCATTAAAGCCAAATTCTGAGACAAAACAGTCGACGAGACACAGAGCCATCCAGCGGCTTAATCATCATTCTCTCAGGTTTCTAGTCTTGATGGGCGCAGACGCTACATCTTCGAGCATGAATATTCCATCTTACGTATCGTCAAACGCTTTGCGTCATACAGAATGATTCAGTTTTAATGCCTGCCTACTCAAAAACAGAGGGGGAACAAGCTGCGAATTCACCACTGCAAGGCTAATCAAATTGATTTTCTTAGAGAGCCCCTCGTAGTTATTGCGCTTATGAAGTGCAGATGTGCATTTTACAAAATTGTTGACAAAATGAAGTCTCAATTGCATTTAACCCTCACTGTACGGCACAAACAAAACTGATGCTCTGGTGAAATTTAGAATTAGCTCTCAGTTCTCAATACTCAACAGTTTCCTGAAGTAGGCGCCAGGTGAAAATCCGATAACTGCATTTGTGCATGACTGCCTGCTTAGCCGTCTCGACTTCTGCTGCCGAAGAAAATAGGGTTGTAACGGGGACGGGGAATCGGAAATTCCGGGGACGGGGAATTCCCCGTCCCCGTTACAACCCTAGAAGAAAACTGATGCGCTTTTTGCGTTAATTTGCATAGAGCGACTAATTACTTTCCTCTGCATTTCATTAATGTGTATGGCATCCAACGGGATTGGAATACAATGGATATCCGATGAGAACTGCATGGGACTGCTAGCCCAGCAACTGCCGAAGCCTCAATCTCTCAGTCAAGACAAGCAAAATAAGTCATTACATCCCTGCTTTCGATCTGAAATTAATGCGTTCCCAAGGAGAACGAAATCATTAGATATCACAATCGCACATTTGCAAGCTCAAATTATGCATAATTGTTATGATTATTCTTAAAAACTCGAATGTCGGGGACAGGAATAAAGAGATACGTAAGCACGGCTTGCTAATGACGTGCAGGATAATAAAGTGAGAAGAAGTAGAACGAACACTTTCGGCTCAAGCTTTAACGTCAGCAATTTTAAAAACTATGCTAACAGATAATCATTGTAACTGAAATATGGTCTCCCATTTTGAGTCTTTTTTCGCAGGAAAAAACCATTTTAACGCTTATTCGCTCAGAACTGAGTCATTATCTCTAACGCGCCTCTGAACCAGAAGTAACTGTCTTATGTGTATAAAATCCATGTTAAAGGAGTAGAGGAAAAGTATCTTTGGTCAACAGTTTCGAAAATTGCAATAAAATACAACGAGCGCATTCCGCGTTGATCTCTTTTTTTACGAATAATTCAGACCTATCTGCAAATTAGAGCTATAATCAAAAATGATTTCATCGTAATGCGAACATCGGGTGGACTCCGAACTGATTATGAGAATATTACTTGGCCCATTCACGGCAACACTACGCTACCGATTATCATGGAATTCGTCATCAGTTGCTCACTCGGCATTCCAGCAAATTTACTTGTTCTTTACTGTTCTTTTTTCAGTTCATTTGTCAAAGGCAATTACAAATACTTTCTTGCTAACCTTGCGCTCTGTGATCTTGCTTATTGTTTGGCGTCAGCCCTTCAGTTCTTTGAGCAAATGTTTTATGTTTTTTCTGGAACGGAGATGAATGTTTACAGATGCGAATTGCAGGCGGTCCCGCCGTACTTGGCGGGCTTCGCTATGGCCACCGCACTACCGTTGGCTTCCATTAATCGCTATTTGGTAATCGTGAAGAAGTTAGATTCATGGTTCACAAAGAGACGTATACTTCTGTTGTGTCTCACAGCATATATTCCATTATTTCAACTAATAGCTGAATACTTCTTTGCACGCGATGTGGTTTTCTATAGCAGATGCAGATATACCCTTTACATTCCGTATATCCCTGAAGTGGTGATAGTTATAATCGCAGTGTATTCCTACACTGCATTGGTTTACTGTAACATTGGCATTTATAAGGCATTATCTTCGCATATTGACAGTAGGAGTGAACGGCAAGGACGACAACGTGAGCAACATATTCGCAATGAACGCAGCATATTGAAGGCGGTAGTCTTTCAAGCAATCACTCCAATTTTTTGCTCCAGTGGAATGGCTTGTGTTTTTCTTAGCGTAGCAATAAATGGCTCGCTAGCAGGAGATTTTGTCTTGATTCGTTTTTCAGAGGAAGCTACGCTGACTATGATGGATTTGTCAGTGCAACTGTTTTGTTTAGCTCCCCTTATGGACGCTGTAATTACACTCTTTGTGGTCAGACAATACAGAAAGAGTATGAAAGTGATATACAAGAAATTTCGAAGAATACTAGAGTTTATATTATCCGCTAACACCGTCATGCCTGCCTTCTTTAGTCGCTGAAAACTACCGTCCGCTAATGCTTGATAAATTATAAACTTGAAATATTGTGTGCTGATGTATGAAACTATGATAGTAAAGCAGAGTAAAAGAGCTACCACCGACGATAAAATATTATGTGTATACAATCACGAAAAGTTGATAGTGTCCACCAATAAAATCAAATTCTCTTTTGATGTTGCACGCATGAGCATCGGTCGTCGACCATCAAGTTCTGTCTTTGTCTTAGAAATATAGTTTTCTGCAAACAGCTCTGCTCGCAGTACCTCGTTCAACCCGGTCGAAAGCGTAAACAGTGGATCCTTCCAACCGATCGACTGCCGAACTAGCTTTCATTTTTTCTAAGTCGATTGAATATGTTTATACTTTCCTCTGTTAAAAACCTTCACTTTGAAGTTCCAAATACGAAACGGATCGCTAAACACCCCAAAGACAAAGTGAAGTTTTAGCAGTATATCCCCTCATGGCTGCTATAAGTGTGCTTAATAAATATATTAACACAAAAATTGGTTTTACCTACATGCACAAAGCACTCTAAATTTTTGTGGTTAACGAAAGCAGTATCTCTCCGGCTACGACTGTTTCATTAATACGCCTCCACATGAGGAAGCTATCAAATCAATGTACTTCAAACAAATCCCTGTTGTAATGCTTGCATTATTGTTAAATAAATTCGGTTGGCACGTTGTCGTTGATTAATTGAGCAAATGTTTTTGAAAATTCGAGCGATGACATCTGTCAATGACTGATTCTGGCGCTGAACGGACCGTACCAACGGCAATTTGTTGATTTAGCTGCTGGCACCATCAGACTCGTGGGAGAAGACAATGAGTTGTTTTTACCCCTATAATGGTGAGGGAGTGATATATAAATCGTAACGCGGCATCGGAATAACAGCCGTCGCCGGAAGTAAAAGCAGAAATAACTTTCTTGTTCGATTAAACTTGGTGGTGTGATCATGTCTCCTGCTGTTTTGTGGGCCATTGCTATCATCTTCGCAGTGAAATGTGACGCTTCGCTTCTCTGCCCAACCACTACCGCTCCAACTGAAACAAGTACGTTTTACATTACCACTATTACACATAAAAGACCTTCACTACCTTTCCTTGGTGGTTTCCTCTGATATGTTTCAGTTTTCAATGATTTGCTTTCCCGATCCTCACTTTAGGCACCCCTGACTGGCAGACATTTTTTGGCCGCGTTAGTAAATGATACAACGCCATATGGTTGTGCTGACAAGATGTAAGCTTATAAAAATATAACCAAACGAGAAATTGTTAACATTTCATACGCTTTTTTGTTATTTTCGCGTTTAAATAGCGAAAAGTATGTTTCACATCTTTTCAGTGCCATGATTTCCCCTAAAACGTTGCACTTATTTCAAACCATTATGAGTTGTGTTTAATTAGTGGATGAGAGGAAATGAAGGCCGATGGTTGGACAGGAATATATACTCTTAGAATGAATATTTAAAATATCCTCTTGTATATCATTCGGCTTTTACATAGACATTTTTCATTTAAAACAGAACACATTCTGCTTAAAAGATTACATTTTCCAAATCAAATATCTATGAAAAATTCCTTGTTGAACCGAGAGTAGTATATTTGATTAGAAGTGAGCAATGAAGAGTATAATTTTTCAGCTTTTCTGCGAACTCTCGTCGTGTACAAGAGCAACGACATATATCGCCTGTCTCCAGACTGTTTGAGCACTTCAGGATTCTCACCGCTGATGACAAGCGGCATAGGCAGAGTGGCAATTTCCGACATGTCTCATTGCCCGCTTTCCTCGTGCATGTTCGAACTGGCAACCAATCAGAAAGTTGCTGATTGTAAGTACTTCTTTGCCACCTCTTTTCACCTACAGCACCTCTTGTGGTGAGCAATTAGAGGTGAACACTGGTCGGCGCAGGAGAAGAGGGGAGGTGCGCACCCCTATTGCTCCCCACTTCGTCCTCTGTTGGCGCTGAAAACAGCTGACTGAGCAGCCATTTCAACGATTGAGGTTTTCTCAATCCACGTCAGCCTGTCTGAAGGCCGTTCCCATCCTCTCCCCACCAGATTTAGAATTAATCCTATCCTGAGCCTGCTTTAAAACGTCCCCACCTGCGGATCTTCGCAAACTCAAAAACCTTGCATTTCTCCGTGTTATTCGAGAGCAAAACTTCGTGTGTCAGTGATCGCATGTGACGGTATAAATAGCAGAGGTAATTCTAAGAATGCGAAATTTCAAGATATTTCAATGTAGGAGTAGGAGATAATAATAAAATCTTGAATTATTTCCTATTTTAGCCAATATTCTTCACCAAGACAACTTTGTGGCGGGAATCGTGCCTGCCGGTTTCGCAGCTCTGAATACAAAAAGTAAAATGTACTGCGTGCGAGTAAAAGGCGATTGCGGCGCTGATCTGCCCATCTGGCGCTATACGAAATCGGCAGGAAAGGATGGATTACGTAAGGTTTTTACAGACTGTGTTTCTTGAACGGTCGTCGATTGCTCCGTTGCTGATTATTTAATTTATTTCATGGCTCCATGATGATGGCAAACATGGAGTCTACCTGGATAAGTGCATGTATGGCAATTTTAGTAGTATGGTTCGCTGAAAAAAGAATATTTACAATGGACAACAGATTATTAGCTCAGATTAGTTTGGTGACTGGGCATCTTTTACTATATAAGTGCACTTATATAGGGGCCATATGAAGGCATATCGTGGTGTGGAATATGTTTGAGATTCCGGAACATTCAAGAATTACTATCACTAACATCTCGTTATGCGTAAGCCACAACAGCATCAATAAACCATAATGGAGTTATTTATAGCATCTAACCTTGTCTTTTCTCATATTCCAATCAGCATCTTTTAGTTTACGCATACAGTCTGGACGGATCAGTTGTATACACCGGTTACGCAAAAGAAGCGACGCCAATTTGCTATGCGTGGTCGACTTCTTCATGCGGTGAAGGGATCCCATCCGACAAGCTAGCCATTTTGTCCACTTACGTGAACAATTTTCAAGGTTGGTTGCGATTTTACTATTGATTACAACTTTGTGAAAAAAATTTATCTCCGGAGAACGCAATTTCACATCCCATTCTAATGTAATGCAAAATTTTATTGAAAATATTGCAATGACTTCTCCTCTTTTATATTGTATTTCTCTCACAAAGAAAAAATAATACGCCAGCGATGTCAAGCTCGCGGCCCTTCATCCAAATATTTATTAATTTTTTATCGTAGTTTGTATCAGTGATAGAGGAGTAAAATAAACAAAAAAATTAAATACTTCGAATTATCATTAATAAGGACGTCACTGTAGAAAATATTGGCGACACGTAAAAGCGCACTGCAGTTTGAAATGAATAAACAGTGCTCTATGCAGGCCCATTTCGTGATCATTTTATCACAACTTGGAGTCCATATACGTTCGATCCGATGGTCAGCACATCGCTAATGGGTTACAAGAAAGTTAAGGACCTCGCAAAAGTCGCCATCGCTCAGAGCTCGGGCAGTGATATACTGAAGTGCAACTGCCTCGTCAAAGCCGTTCAAATGTTCGACAACCAACCTGGCGTGGGCGGAAGCAGTCTCTCTCCTGGCCTATTCGGTATAGTCATATTAGGCACTGGTTGGCACCAGGCGGAGGGCTCAAGCCAAGCGGAAAACACCACTGGATTACAGTATATTGCCGTAGATTTTCACTGACCTCTATAGACTACTTCATATCCCTCATTTTTGAAATTCCCGCCATTCGTTCGACTTTACCTAATTCGTCTGTTCGGACTTCACACTGGGGGTGCTTCCCACACCCACCGCGCCTCGCTTTTGGGGCCCATTCCACAAGAGTAAAAGAAAAATGGGCGGACACCGAAATGAATGGTTTTTACAATTTGCAACTGCCAGTCACATTGAACTCCGCCTATTTTACTTTTACTAATGCTTTTGCTTTTACATCTAATGCTTATGCTTGGAAGCAGACGATATTTTCAGGCCGATTCGATCATAAGTTTATTCTTGCGGACGGCGAAGCAAACTTACCGAGCGAGGGCTACGAGCAAACCGGCGAAATTATTTACTGCGTCCGGGAAAAGGGTGTGTGCGGCGCTACTGTACCTCTCAAGAAATGGTTCAATGGATTTGAAATAGGTAAACCAAATTGATCATATCCATCCAAACAAGTTTTTATAAAATAATCCCTAAGTTGCACCAATTTTGATCGAAATTAAAGTTAGAGTCTAGCAAAAAATATTGTATCATTGATTATGCATTTTTGGCCACCAAGAGCTGATTTTCTAGTTAGAGTGTACAATTATAATAAAACATTAAAGTAAATTTTTTGGGAAGAGAAAGCTATTCTTTCTTTTGGAGTCATGAAATGGGATATGAGCTGGGGGGTATGATTCCTCCAGATCCCTTGCTCGTACACCCTGTTCTCCTCTCCGGTATCCTTATCTATTGCAGATACATTCTACACAATCGAGGGTGAAGCTGATCCACTAATGGTACGAAATGATGGCATACTTTGCTATGTTTGGCCTTTAAACTACGCTCCTCCCGGCAGTAAGTGCGTCATTTCCTTTTACTGTTTATATATTGATTAACACATATATATTTTGACGATAAAAGATTTTCGGTCGCCAAAGACGGCCTTTTACTAGCTTAATTTGATCATCCGACTTACGCTTCACCCAGTACATTATTGGATGCAGTCAAAATATAGCATGCACTGCGCATTTGCTGTATTACTGCGTGGTGCCCTTATTTCATGACTCAATCGGTATAGCTATATCAGTTTACGAATACCGTGACCGCTTCGAAAGAATTCTCGTGTTACGAGCAAGGTTGAACTAAAAACAAGTGAACGCAAAAGCTGACAATTTTCAATTAAATGTCTAGTTTAAATTATTTCAACTTTCAGCATTCAACACCTGCTGAATTGCTCTGATGCGCCTGAAGCGGAGAATGGTGATAAGCAATATGTTGATCCGACTGCGAGCCGTTTCTACGCCCTTTTAATCTTTATCGCATTGATCTGTTTGATGTGTATTTGTTGCATGTACTGTGGTCGTCGGAAATGAAACATTCTTCACTGTTTTACCTCGACATATTTATTCGCGCCGCTTACATACGATGAGAGGCGCCGTTATTCAGGATCGGAAAATAGCTAGAAAGTGGTAGATTTAGGACACGGAATACACGATCACTGAAGCAAGTAGACATTAAAAATCTGATTACAATGATATTTCTGCCGAAATTTTGCATATAGAACGCATTTTGCTCGCGGTCTTTAAGCAATAACATAAAACGTCATTCATGTTGATAATGTACGCGAGTGAGGGGTGTATGGTCTGCTCGGCTGCTCTCTTGCTCGCACAATACAAACACGCACCATATTCTCTGTCCATTGTTCACCTCGCGACGCACTGCATTGGGTGACAGTAATGACATAATATATGACTCGTTTTGTGGCAACATAATTAAGAACAATCGACATATTTTGGAAATTTAAAATTTAAACAGGTTACTATGAGCTAAGCTGTAATGAATGACACGTGCTAGGTATTTTTTATTTCTTTACTGCGAAAAAAATATGACCAAATCATATCAGAGCGACATTTGACCTTTCAGCATCTCTTAATGCTGATGAACGTGATGATTCTCCAATTAAAGATATTTACGGCTGAGGAGTGCAAGAAAAGCAAACAGTTTTTTTAACCTGACTTATGAATGCATGGAATTGATGAATTTATAAGCTAATTAAATTACTATGTGATCAACTTCAGAGTAACAAACGTATATATGATGCTGCACGACCTAAAACAATTCTGAGACTTTGGGCTGAACCTGATATACGATCACCGGAAGCAGCATTAAATTTTTTACATTTCTCCTCACAAAACCCAAAAACTGATTAAAAGTATATTCGACATCTGACATATTAAAAACATTTAATTGATCAGTAACATTCTTTTACTACTACTTCATATCGAACTGACTAATGCACACCGCCACAATACCATTACTACTGTTAATAAGTGGGTGTACGCTGACTATCAGCGCTAGCAATAGTAGAATTAGTCGCTCCTTTACAGCATTTCAGCAAGTTCCACATCCCGCGCCTTATCTCCTTCTGCCTCAAGACGTAAATAACAATATTTACCAAAGTGTTCATCCTTGACATACTAGTAAGAAACAGTAGCTGCGATGGAGTCAAAGAAAACTTTAGCCAATAAGTTGCGTCAATCAATGCATACGGTATTACAAAGAAAAACAGTGTCGACGTCATAATGATCCCCAAGGTTACCGTCAGGCGGTGCTGTGTGGCATTTTGTTGCTCAACAGATAGCAAAATCGACTGTACCTCATTCCGGAAATATCGATAGGCGAAAAAAACGCCTACGTAAACAAAAACACTGAGGAAGCCGATAAAAGGAATGGCTGCAAAACAGATCATAGTGTACCATTTGGGGAAAGGGTTTGTCAAACACATTCGATCAATTTTAGGAACTTGATCGGGAAAGGCTAAAATAGAGGCAAACATTGTGGCTAGAACGAGCAGAAATATTGCGACGACCGTTAATAGTACTTTCTTAACGTAGGAAGCACCGTAGGATCGATAGGCTGGCGCGCGAGAAACCGCGATGTAACGGTCGACGCTGACCACAAAATTCATAAATGTCGTCAGAAGAAGACCAATGTAGATCAACGGAACCGACGGAATAATCATACATTTAAGGACAGTATAAGTCTCCCTGTGCACATTCTGAATCATTAGAGGAATACGATAGATGGATGAGAGGAGTGTAGCCAAGCCGTAAATGAAATCTGCTCCGGCGCGTGCAGCGATGATTATTATCTCTTTTCGCGTTCGTAGCGACTTATCGCAGTATATCGTCATAAGAAGCAAGCTGTTGCCGATAACGATAGCTGAAATATTGTGTACGATGAATGCGGGACTATATAAGCTGGGAGAAGGACGAATTCAGGGCCGAATCGGGCTGAGAAACTAATGAGTTTCATTTTATTTGAAATTATACGTAATAATTGTACATTTATATATATGAAACCCGGGGCATCGTGCAACATCCAGTGCAGTCCATTCGTAAATAAAATTTCAGAGCAACGTCGCATTTCTGCACTGGCAATTCAGTTTTATCACTGAATCATCTTTCGTATATTTAAGCAACACAGACTCACTCACCCAGTCCTTGCAGTCCAACTCCAGCTTGATTTAGGTAATCGCTGGCTGTTGCTGTCACATTCATTTCGTTCGTCAGAAGGCCAATCAATTTCGATTGCTCATCGAGTATTTTTTTAAATTTTCTACATTAACAAGAACCTCATATAAACAAGTTCCATTTCTGAAAAATAATATTATATTAGTTACGGTAAAAATATAACACCATATTGTTCCATATTTCGCAACAATGCTATTTTAAATAGAAGAGTTTATTTGTAATGTTATTTATTGCGACTCTGATTATTAAAATAGTGTATTAAAAGAACGGAATAAACTTTAAAATATAATACTAATATAACAGCCGTTCAAAATTTAGCGCGCTGGACCGGACTATGACTTGAATATGGCAAGAACTAGACAAAGGCGTAGAATTCAATGTTTGATGAAGCCCTGTTCCCTGCTGCTTGCTAATTTCGAGAATAAACGCTGACGGAAGTAAGTGGGAAGCAAAATGAAATGAATCGCGCTCACAGTGAATTAAAGGCAGTCGGCGATCACAAAGGAAAAGTTCATTGATGAAAGGCTTTTGATTAAAGGAACGAGGTCGCTGATATCCATAACTCGCCTACAAATCATATTTGCCTGTCACTTAGCTCTGGGCGCAAATCTTGGCAAATGAAAAGAAAATCACCATCGTTTTGGACCATCAGTTTTTAAATACAAACAAAAATCTCCTTAATTCTTTCTTAGTTAGGGAACGTAACTCGGCAACTGCGCTCATTTGTGGCTTCTATTCGGTTATCAAAATGATAGACAATGTAAAGGGTACATTTTACAGTACACAAATAGTTATTTTTCGCCTGCTTTTATTATTGCTTTGGAGGATCTGATGCTTTAATTAAAAGCACAGAAGCCGCTGAAGACATAGCTTGCGTTCAAGTAGAGTACAAATGGGTGAAGATTCTCATCTCGCCCTCGGTCAATCATAAATCATGGCAAATGTCGCGTTCTAAATCCTCTTTTTAATTGCACCATCTTGCCTAAGGGCGCCTCTGGTTCATATATGGCTGCATTCACCTGAACGATGAAATGTTATCATCTAATATCCGTTGAGAAGAACTACGCTGTCCCCATTATATCGCCATTTATTTAACACACGTATTTCTCGGCGCTAAAATATCGTTCTTGTTACTTACGATTAAGTTCCACTTTGGCCCAGTCGCTTAGATGAATATCACGATGTTGAGATTTTGGAATAAAAATATTACGTGTTCATGCAAATACGAAAAGTTTGAGACTTTCCGATATCGCGACCAGAGTTCAATTATTCAATCACAAGAACTGCACAAAGGGAGAATAGCACAGACTGAATGACGTAGGACTAAGAAGAAGAGATGCTGTCGCGATAGTCTAAGAGTAAAATGTTCGCATCTGCGCGAGTCACGCGACTCCTTCATTAACAGCATTCCATTCATCTAAAGCGCGAGATACTCACACGCCTTATTAAAGTACACACTAAATTACTTTCGAACTGATAAGATATGTCAAATGCTATATAATTGTTCAGCTTTAATTAATTAATTTCAAATAATGTTGATTACCAATTCATTTTTTCATTGAAAACGTAAAGAACTGCAAATAATCTTACATGAAAGAAATGTTTGTGGAATCATGTTAGCAAATACACTGACAAGAGTGTGCAGTAATATTTTTAATCTACACGCTTATAAACAGAGCAGAACGCAACTTCCGTCAATAAAGTACCGTATTTCTTCTAATAATCGCCCTGGGCGATTATTTTTTCAACCCCGGCTTGAGGGGGGCGATTATTGGAGGGGGGCGATTATTGGAGGGTGGGCGATTATTAGAAGAAATACGGTATGTGAGAAATGGAGGCCGAGTAGTGTGACAAGTTTTTGTCAGCAAAACAAGGCATTATATTAAGAAATTTAAAGTGCTCTGCATTGAATAAGAAGTCGTGGCAACCTATTATAGTGCTCGCCAACTATTGCGACTTCTCCAGTCGGGAAAGATTGTCCCTATTAGCCCTTCATTAGCCTTTTCCTACCTGGCATGTGCTCAAACACAGATTTCTCTGAATCGGGGGACGTCGGATGCGACCTGTAGTGCGCTTCCAAGTCGAATGGGGCAAAGCCAAGTGACGTTTCTGAGACGCGACGTTCGTAAGACTTTCCTATGACGTCACGTTCCTCTTTCACAATACTCATTGGTATCTAAATCAGATGATGGTTTATTAGCTATTTAATTGAATAAACACGCTTAATATATATCATTTTTCCTTTTATGAAAACATTCAAAAATCAAATGGGATACGTTCCCATTCATAGAGGAAATTTTCATATTGATGTAACTTTGGAGACGTCCTCTTTGATTTGGAAGGTATCTTTATCAATGTGGAAATGATATAGATAGTAGTTATCCTTATAGAATTAGGATTTTTGATTATGTTGAAGGCAAGTGTTTACATGTAAAATAATACAGTTATGTATTGAATAACAGGTAAGACACAAATTGTCAAAACACTGCAGAAGTTGGATCAATTTTTGGACAGCAAAAATTGCTCTTTAGCGGCAAGAGCAAGATTTTCATCTTTGCCAAATGAAACGTTTTTGCTTCGCAAGTGATCCAGAGCAATCTAAAAAGAAGGAAAGTAGAATCTTATAAAACCGACGATATTCACTATTAAGAAAGCAGATTATAATGAAGGAAAACACTCAATTATACGTACCTTTCCACGTTGTGTCATGTTGATTATCTTCGCAGCAACCGCGTGTGTCTGGGAATCGATCAATGGACTGACGGTCGACGGCCGTTGGAAGTGAGACGCGTGCGCGCACTCATTTGTTTGTTGTTGTTGACGACTGGTTTCTGTCACGGGACGATGAGAGGGCAGCTGAATACGGCGCGCGTAGGCTGCTGCTTCCACCCTCGCGTAGTGACAATAACATTGCTTGAGAAGAGGGCGTCAGTGCTTTATTATTCGCAATTCTCGCTGTCCGAGATGTCAGTTAATTACTTCTGTTTTGGCCGTCGTCAGCTAAGCGACAAAACTAATATAGGCTATTTTTATACATTGATCTTAGTGCAGCGAGCTTCGAACAATTACTTTGTACGAAAGAGGAAGAAAAATATCAAACAAAAACTTCTCGATAGCGTCAGATAAGGAACGAATAATGTGGAATTTGCCATCGCATTGTAATCCTTCTCACTTCAAAGCGACTTCAGAGTAGCGCTCAAGCAGTTTTAATCAAAACATCGTAGTTCAAAATAGAATTTCCTGATAAATTGGCAATGTAAATGTTTTTCACGTGACTTCTAAATTCCTATTTCGTCAGAAAACAGATAACCCGCTCATGAGACAAATTCACGAACGTGACTGAATTTTTTATTTGGGCTGGACAGACGAGGGTAAACTTACAAGATTGGTATTTATTGTTGTGATCAGAGTAAATGGCTCTAAATCTACAGAAAATTGCTACTAGCAAACCTAATAGCAATATTTATAGTAATTCAATTGGAATCCGTCATTGCTTAACAAGGAATACCTAGATGAAGCAAGGAATATTAGTACATTCGCGGTTACACGCTCAAGTATGCACCGGGCGCGTAGTTGTTTAACCGAGAAGCATCGAATGTTGTTATCATCATTATTCGATGACATTCAGCATGCCAAAGGACTCAAAGAGTCTCAGTCACGAGTAGTTGTCCTTTTCATTGCTCATTCATATGAAGTCATAAAATCGAAACAATAAAAAAAAACGCTGAAAAACGGGTTTACCTATATACACTGTGGGTGCGAGTGAGAGATGTGCCTCTGATAGAAATGCCTCATCTCTAATAAGAGCGTGTGTGCGGGAAAGTTGCCTTGAATGTAATTACGATGACGCGGATTACTAGCTAAATCTCTTCACTTCGCCCCTCTCCCTCAGCTGTTTGTGCCCGGTTATTGAGATTGAACATACAGTGAAACTGAGATATAAGAGACACTTTGCGATTTCCCATGCACCTGTACTACGCTGCATCACAGGAGTCGACCCAGGATATAAGAGACCCCCATATAAGAGAACCCCGAATAATAGAGACTGTTTTCAATTTCCCTAGCATTCTCTTATATTCAGGTTCTACTGTACAATTGATAACATCCTCCGCATGCCAGATCTGTCCTTGGTGTCAGTTCTTTTCAGTTGCAGCCTCATTTATCACCTAAGATGGAGTGGTGGGCATTTCTTGGCCGACCACATTCCAAACAGACTGCAATCAGAGTAACTGGATACTCTTGTTTTATCTTAATAATACAAGAACCTAGAACAGTCGACTACTGCCCGACAATATGCAAATTTTTAAACGCAGTGATCTCGAAAGCAATAAATTGAACTTCTGCTGGAAGATAAACATAATATACATCAAACTTCAGCTATTTTTAGTGAGAAAGTGGTCAGAGTAAGCACCATGGCGTCAACTTAGACGCGATGACAAGGTGATATTGCCTCAGAGAACCAGTTTAAAACTGCATTTTCGCCATTGACATTCTCACACATGCAAACTGGATTTAACATAAAAGCGCGCAGCTTATGACGATCGTCGCACTTGACTGCTCGTTCAAACGCTTTTCTGTCTTGCATGTCAGAGTAAGAAACTGAACGTTTCTCCAGCAAGTAAAAGAATGGGAAAATTCGACGGAAAGGTCATCATCGTCACAGGTTATTAACATTTACGATAATTTTCTTTGCTCTCTTACAGATCGATAAAATTTTTGCTAAACGGCGAAGAAAACGAGATATGTTACGGTTTGACAAATTTAAAATCTTTGGAAACCTTTTCAAAGATCAACTTTTCATGGCAATATGGAAAACCGAATGAACAGTAAAGCAGAGTCCGTGCAAAGATTTACAGTAAATGATATAGATGTCGAATTTCAAATACTTATATCTCTCTATGTAAGTGTCGAATCTGTTAAAAACCAGTATTATGGTTACGGTAACGGTGATGGGTATATCACAGACGCGTTTGTTGTTATTTAAAAATCAGTAGTCTTACCGCAGTTGTAATCGCAACTATTTTGATGGGAACAATTTTTTGACTCTAGACTCGAGTGGCGTAATCTATTCCTTCTCTTCTAGTTGAAATGGATATTTTTGATATTTTGATTTATTCGTACTGCAATGCAATGGGTTACGCTCTTTAGAAATAAAATATAAAGGGTAGTCTAGTACTGAATGCTTTAAACTTCAGGATCGAGTTCCGGAATCGGGCGAGGGGCCGCCGTGCTGCTTGCTGAACAAGGCGCTACATTAACGATTACCGGACGAAACGCGGAGCAACTGGAGGTTTGCCACACTGTTCACTTGCAAATAACTAGTTCATAAAGACGCTCATCTCATACTATTTACCATTATTCAACACCCTGTTTGGATTATTTTCTCAATCAGTTTCACAGCTCAAACGTAAATAATGAACCATAGTTTCATTTCTGCAATATCTTCACGCACTTTGTAAATAGATGTGGAATGAAAAGGCATCAATCATGTTTACTAACAAATTCAAACAATTTTTTGATAACAACACATTTTTTTTAAATGGCTCAACCCACGACCGACTGACATTTACTGCATAAGAGTAGGATGGACTAATCGTTAAAAAAAATAGAGCTATCAGTATGATATGACCCATTTTCGCATACCACACTAATTTCCACCTTCTGGGCGAATATTTTGCTGCTTGATATTGCTAAAGCACACCGATACCATATCCTTAAACCCATCTCAATTTTTAGTGAATATTATACATGAATTAAGCATAGTTCACACACAATAACCTAATATCGTTTCGACATACTATGCGATGTACCAACTGTAATTGGCAATCAATAGCTGACAAATTCAAATTTCAGGAAACGAAAAAGTTGCTTCTGAAAGCTGGAAGCACCGAAGATAAAATCTTGAGTGTCATCGCCGATGTTACCATCGAAGACGACACGAAAAGAATCATCGCGGAAACAGTGAATAAATTCGGGAAACTGGATGTTCTGGTAAAACAAATTCTCAAATAATCATTATTTTATTATTGGAACACTTTTTAATAAAATATCGATGGGCGGAGGAATGCGCTAGGCAACTTGCTCGTACTTCCTTACGTTCCACTATTCTTTGAAAATGTGTACGCTCGAAGGACAGCGTACATCTGCTGCGCGACGCAAATGTTTTATGCCTTGTGCCTCTATGGTAGTGTATGTCCTGCGTCAGCTCTCTTTTGAAATTTAAACAGCTGCAGGCCATCGCACCATATTCAAACGCTAAAAGTTCGTTATATTTTATGCGAGTAAATTCAAACACTTAAATTTTTATTACAAGGAACACATTCATATATTACTCGAGAGCTTATTTGATTAGAGAGTAAAGAGTAGGATGTAAATCAATCTATCAATTCTAGAGCGTATAAATGCCAACTTCAGGTCAACAATGCTGGAGGAGCTGTTGCTTGCGATATTGGCCAGCCGGTGCAAGTGTTCGATAACATCATCAATCAGAATCTTCGCAGGTACCTTTTCAAACAGGGAAAGTCGGTTCTAGAGTTCATTTCGCGCCAAAATAGATCCGTTCTCTTTCCCTTCACGAGAAAATGTCTATGAAACAATAATCGACGTGCGCTTTTTTGTTTAGTGTGATTACTCTGTGTCAAGCGGCGATCCCGCATTTAAAGCAGACGAAAGGAAACATCGTGAACATTAGCAGCATTGCTGCTTTCTGCGCGGTAATATTCTCACTCTTTTAAAGAGAAGTCAAATTCCCCTCTTAAAGATTTTCGACTGTTCTGTATATAAACCACTTCGCAGTGTCTTCAAAATGCTCTTTCGTAGTGTTCCGCACTCAAAAGTGATGATCAGTAGCTCGGAATGCCCTACCAATTATGATTGAATTGAGCTTCTTAATGGCTCTGTATGAACGATGCTACCAAACTACAGCGTTTTCCAAGCGATTTAATTAGCTTCTTTATACCTTTAATCCCTCTTGAAGGCTGCAAATAATTAACATCATACGCATTGAACTATTGGAGACGCTGGTCGATAAAATTGAACATTTCCTCTACTTTGTTTCTACTGCTCAAGCAAGCATTGTAGATGACGCCAATGGCATATTATTGCATTGCCAAAGCCGGCCTGGACCAGCTGAACCGAATCTTGGCTATTGATCTGGCGCAATATGGGATTCGCGTGAACAATGTCAAGTAAGCAAGAATACTGATTATTTTTTCCTCTACTCTGTCAAATCTTTACGTGCTCGATATTTTCTGTGCTTTATTTCGCAAATAGTCCGTTCGAAGCAGCATTATACCTATAATAGTCATATTTCGTTTACTTAGTTAATTTTAGTTATAGGAACACCTTATGTGTTCTATATAAAATCGAAAAGATATTATAAAGCGGTGTGCATCGTTCTGCAGAATTTGCTTCAACTAACCATTTTTCAGCCCTGGAACTATTCGCACAAATGTGATGCCTGCTACATTCTGGGACACTGTAAGGACATTTACCTTTTTAATGGAAACTCAAATCAAACAGCTTGTTAGCTCTATTATATGCATACAATAACATGAAATTCAGTTATCGCATTTTTTCATCAACTCTAAGTAGACGTAAACGCGAAGAACGTGAAGGCCGTAACGCGCTTAAATCGCAAAAATTTACTATTTCATCATTGATTCTTAAATTTTGCGCGCTGATCAGAACAGAGTACATTAAAGTCCACTTCAGATTTGTTTTCTTTAATAGGTGAACATCCTATGAATGCAAATGTGGTAAGTATGTCCTATGTCATTAAATATACACACAGTACGAAAGCAGACTAGCGATTTGACTTCAGTCCTTAAAATTTTCAATATCTAAATTGATTCTTCTCATATGCAGCTGGAGAATGAATATACAAAGGTGAATACCCCGATTCCACGCATCGGGCAGCCGATTGAAATGGCCCACCTCATCTCTTTCTTGGCTAACAACGAAGAATCGTCCTACATCACAGGACAGTGCATTGTTGCCGATGGAGGCTTATCTATAAAGATTCCCACCCCTCCCATTATCGACTTTAATCCCAGTAAATAAGCGTGATGTTGGACCAGAACTAAATCTACTTTCATTTAAATCACTATATTGTTCATCAGTGGCAGTACTTTTGGAATATTATTTGAAGTTATACTCTTGTGTATACAGCTGAAGCTGAGCTAGATTGTGTTGTACTAGTTGCTTGATCTGCTTTGTCTTTTACATGTATAGCAAAACTTTTCATTCATTATGCATCAAAGATAATAGTAGCTTGCGATTGCAAACAGAACTCAATTACACTCTATTGAATCTATGAAGAATTGTCATGCAGCGATCCAGAAAGAAGAATTAATCAAGAACCAATTCTATTAAATTGTTGAGAATCAAGCAGCTGATTTTCAGTTTAAAAATTCATTATCATCGCTTAACTGATCTACTTTTTAAATTTAAAATGGTCGTGAACTCACATTTCAAGCCGATACTGAGTTTAACAACACTTAAAATGTCTCTTTTTCAAAAGCTCAACATTTTAGTGTTTATAGACAGGACATATTAAAGAAGCCCAATCGACGAATGCGTCCTCGAGTTACAGTTTAAGATCAATTTTCTTTCTCTAGTTTACTCATTAATGGATAGTCGCTTTGTCGCAACACGTTATCACATCCAGTGCAGATGTTGTGAACTTGCGACAGAGTCACTTCCTTAATTGGTGTCTTAAAATTCAGTGAATTGTCATTTCAGTATTGGAAGGTGTAACAACACGATGCACTTTCTATTTTCTTTATGCCTTAAGACGTCAGTCGACTACACAACACACATAATCAACAGGCATTGACTAGCGTTCAGACCGATCACGCAGTCGTAATTTATTTTTCCTATTTCCCTCTCTTCCATATTCAGCAATTTTTACCGATGTTACTATAAATGTCAGTGTTCATCTTAAGCATCCGAAATAATAAAGAATTTTATTAAATTGATTTTGTCAAGAGTTGCTTCATTCTTGCTTAATTTTTTGTTAACCAGTTTCTATCGTACACAATACACTACAAGGAAGATAAAGAAAATAAGCTTCTAAAACATTGAAATCCTGTTACACTACATCAAATAGCTATATTTTTGAAACTTTGTTTGCCATATAGCGTTGCTCAATATATTTAATGAAGTAGGAGATTGCTTGAAAAATCGTCAGGAAGCTCATTCCTGCCCATAATCCAATGAGTCCGCCAGCATTCGATATGAGACTATCAAAGCTCATAACTTCGTACAGTTCCATTGTCTGAAAATCAAAGTACTAACGATCATATTACTTTGTTGGAGAAACAGTTTCTGCGCACACCATGTCCTGCCTTAATAAAAAAGCTTAATGAAAGAGTTTGTTACAAGCCGTGATTGGATCGGCAAAGAGCCGACCGTTCAGAGGACAAAATCTGTGTAGCTGCATTAAAAATTTTGCAGTGGCCTAGGCAATCTCGCATTTTGATTAAACTTTCGCAGAGAGGCCAAGAAAGACCAATTTTTAAGAAAAACAGCGAAAATCTAAGTAGAGCTGTGCTCTATTAAGGGCGAAAGACCAAAAGTAAGTTCTTTACGTTTTTACTGAGTTGTTAGATATTAAACTAGTAAAGTGACTTTTGAGCTTTTCTGTATAGGCGCTGCGGTTTCAAAAAAATAATTTTACGTTGAAAATCTCGACAGCACTCTACGACACACATTACCCTCTTAGTACATCTGAATAGTGCAGTTTAGTGCAGTTGAAGGGATATTTATCGGAAAATATTCCAACCTAATTTGGTCTAAAAGTCAGTCCAGTATAGGGGTTGGATTAGGAGAATGAAGGGATTGCAAAATGTGGGAAGTTAAAGTAGAGCTTGCGTTGTACCGATAAACAGTAGTATTTTTGCGGTCGAACACTGGGTCTAATTGACTATGCAAATTTCTGGTATATTATCAAACACGAAAAGGCGAACTTTTTGATATGATTTCGGATTGTTTTTCTCTAAACTCCTTTTCATTTCTGTCTTTCCTCGTCGAATTTGTGCATTCATTTGCACTTTTCATCACTTTTCGCTGAACAACCCATCCGATCGACTCAAACTGGTAATCATTGCGTCCTGTTGCTAATATTCGCGTTTAAACTTGACGCGTTAGCAAGTTCCTGATTGAACAACGCAACTTAAAATGGCCCTTGTCTGAATGATGACGTAAACTCAATACATCCTCCTTCAATCCTGTTGCTGCTCAAAGTGTATAAATAATAAAATGAAAACATCACAGATGCGGAAGCAATTTTGCCATTTTCATAAAGATAAAATATGTGAACGTCGTTAAACTGACGATAAAATGTTATGTGTACACAAAAATTATAAGCAAATCACCTTCGTTTCCAGTGTATTGAAATAAATTTCAAGCACTATAGTATCGTTCGTTCTCATATTCGACGAACCTCTCCCACTCAGCCACTTCCGGAGGGCTTCATTTTGCACCTCGCCGGGATAGTTTGTACTACTTATTGTTGATTCCACATAGCGACTGTAGCACGGCTTTGCACAGTTTCTTTCGCATTCCGTTACAGCATTTTTTACTTCTTCAGGGATGAAATATGAAACGGCACTAAAATGAGTAAAATTTAAAACTAGTTTTACGATGGTTTTTTCTAATTTGTAATATATATATTTTAATTATAGATACATTCACATTTTTCAAATAGTACATTTTTATAATTTTTTTCTATTTTTGATGTAAAAGTAAAACCTAAACTATGAATGAGCGATGTTAATGATAATTGATAAAGCTCAGAAGCTTGCTCTCACCGGACGTTGCTCTTTGAAAAATCGAAAAGGATTAGTGATCTAGCCAATGCTTTGATATCAGGCTACAATTAAGTAGGCTCATTAGGTCGCTCAACTGATGAAAAAATAATGCTTTAAAATGTATTAAAATGTATTATTTACATGATAAACAACGGGATATGTTTTCATTAGTTGGACGACTTACCTCGTTTTTACATCTACAAATGAATCATTAACACCATAGCAAGTAAGATACTCTTCTATCTCACATTCTCTGTAGTTTTCGGTTGTCGTAAACGGAGTGCAGTTGCACAGGTGAATTGAAATTAGCAAAGAACACTCCACTTCACAATAAGACACGGAATAAGTTGGTTCGGTCGCGAATTTCAGCGTCGGTGCCCGTTCGCATGGTGGCTAAAAAGGGTCCAAGATCTTTAAGGTAAAGATAACGTGTGAAAAGACAGCTGATATCTTGACTGCATTTTGCCTGCTTCAATGAAGGTAGGATCATGTTCGAATTCAACGCATGTTTACGGGCGCTCATATTCTCTCGTTTGTCTCGTTTCAAAAGAAAGAAAAATGGTTGCCATGGAAAGAGTAACAGAAGTAGCCGTAAAGCCGCCGAGGGATGGTCTTTTGGGAACCAAAGTTCATTATGTACTTGAGCCAACCTGAGAGCATGGAGAGAAAATTTTAGAGTGCACAACTCTCCTAAAGAAATTGCAATTCGGCGGTCAAAGAGGTAATTCTCAATTTGGCAAAATGAGGCACAATAAAGTTCGGAAAAACAGAATTCGACCAATATGAAAGAGATGCACCCTAAGATTTTATATCATTTAAAAATTAAAATCTAACAAACTTGTCATTTTATGACCGTTAGAGGATGAATTATTGGGGAACAAACTCGCAGTGTCATCCTGAGGGGCAGCTTTTCGGGTATTCTCGGTAGATAATTACTTTCGCGACGGACGTCCCTTACACTTTAGGATCTATCCTGCTCTCTAGCCTGCAACTTCCTACGTCTACGCCGAGCAAACGCTCCGGAGACATTTCACTAATTAATAGTCAATGACGATCATAGGTAGGCACCGGTCTGCGCTTGAGGGTACAAGTTGAATAGCTGAGAAAATGCGCACTTTCTCTCCCTTATTATGATTTATGACTCCTATTTTCTCTACTACTTACCCAGTAAAAGTTTCTAGGGTAGGTGAGCTTTTTTCAGAAACTGATCATCCCCAATCCGCGGAAAAGACATAAGCGTCTATTATGAAATAAAAAGATTTTGGCATCCCCCATACTCCCGACGCCCCCCCCCCCGGCTAGGGGATGACAGGAGCTGCCATAGGCAACGTCTGCCACCAAGTCGTTTCCCGCTAAATCAATCCATTTCCTTCCTGTGCCAGTATTCTCAACAAAGTCGCTCGAGTTTAAGTACTCTCTAAATCGAGTTCATTGTTTTTCAATGAACAGTTCATAGTTTTCACACCAAAAGAATAATTCATTGTTTTAATGAAGTAGTTCATTGAAAAAACAATGAAAAGGTTCATTAAAAAATCAATAATGTACGTTGAAGTGCAAAACATTGGAATGGTTATTCAATGAATTATTTCATTAAAACAATGAATTATTCTTTTGGTGTAAAAACAATGAACCGTTCATTGTAAAACAATGAACTCGATTTAGAGAGTAGGTTTAATTTAAATTACAAAGAAACTGCGCATACGTCAGGGTTAAATAACGCGAAAGGGTTAAAGAGCGAATTATCAGTTTCGCGAAGGTTTTCTTCGACAACTTGCATGCCGAGAGCAACGTATGTTCCTGGAGACATAAAAATCCACTTGCCAACATCTGCCTAAAAATAGTATGCATAATGTGTACATTGTCGCAATCGCGTTATGAAATAAACCTTAAGTGACAGTAACCGGATTGACCTACCACGTCCGCCAATTTCGGCGAACTCTCTTGAAAGCCAAGAAGTGGGATTATATTTCGCTATATTAAATAAAAATTCAAAAATTGATTTCATGAATGTAAGATATTTAAGTGAAGCAAATGATAATTTCAGGTTCTTTTCTGCGTCAGTGCATTTGGCTCTAAAGTGTTACGTCTCATGGGGCAAGTCTTTTCAGCGTTTTCACGATTTGCTCTCTGTCCGAACCTGTATCAGATTAGTAGGATGAAAGCAGATTAAGGCGGATTAAAGAAATATGCGGCAAAATGACTTCATAGTAACCCAATTTGAGTCATATCTGACAATGAACACATGTGAAAAACGTAGCTACTAATATAACAATGTACAGTCGAAACCGGATAATTGCAACTCAACCGGCACGAAAAAATGGTTGCACTTAACCGGTTTTGACTGTCCTGATAAAAGTTAAAATGATTACATATCCATAAGTAGCTTGGATTACGATTCCTTCACTAATATAGTTATTTTCAACAACTGGCAAATAGTCCCATCGTTCTGTGTTGAAAATAAGAAGCTTTCCTCCTTGTGACCCTGAAAATGTCATATACATTCAAAAATAGTTCCGAAATTTGGAAAAAAACACGTGTAGTTCGACATTGTTAGCGTTATATTGCATTACAGGTCAAATTAAACGTATTCTTCTTTGCTGGAGGCTTGTTATGGTACTGTAATCTTAGTAAATTACAAATATAAAGAACCAAGGAGCCAACATCCTTCTAATTTTATCGAATAACATGTATCTTTTGACAGTGTAATTACGGTATGTCGATGATACGCTTTACATTTCTGAACTAATGCTCTACGCTAAGAGCCTTAATGTATGGCTATTTACCGTAGTTATACTACACTATTGCGCTCACAACGCTTTCATCTAAACCTTTTGTATTATCGAAAAAATAGTAAAAACACCGGATTGTCAATGGAAGCTCAAAGAATTCAGTTGAACTCTATCGGAAACTAGTGGATGGCGCTGCACAATTCATTTTTCGTTAGTAGTTAACTTGCGGTAGGTCTAATTATGTGTACACGTGCGTGCGGCGTGAAACGAAGGAATTAAGGCTGAATGGACGTATTGTCACTGTAAAATAAATGCAACTTGAAGATTGATAATCTTTATGTCTTTGAGTCTTACCAGCTTTAGTCGAGTTGAAGTTATATGATATTTGTGTGCATATACCATATTCTGGCACGACGACGTAGCTTGAGCTTTCTTCATCAGGTGGTCCGAACAAGTTCACCATATTAGTTGCCGAAGTCATCTTCTCAAAAATGTCTTCTATTCTAGAGAAGTTGTGCAATTTTCTCCACTTTGTGAATTCTTGTTCAACAGTTTTGTCAACAGAATTAATCAAATATTTGTTGAAAGGTATCATAGTCATAAAAAAATATCGAACCATATCAAGAGTCATGTTGTATTCCTTGACTTTCGAATATTTCAAGCGATTGATGTTGCACGCAACAATTGATGGAAACGGCACGCCACCTCAATAAAGAATAACTACAATTAGTTTAAAAAAACTGAATTAAAGTAACATGCCGTGTCACATAAGGTTTCTCATTGGGATTAATTATATTTTGAATATGCTAAAATCGATTAAACAAAACACGGAGGCAATTTTTCGTTATTCGTACTGTAAAATAAAACTTGGAAATAAAATGACTTTTCTAGCTCAGTTCGACTTAACAGACTTCGCTAGGTTGACTATAATCAGACACCTCTGGATTTGACCATAAAAACAGCGCATTGGCGAGGGATCAGTCGCTCTGCTTGGTGACATATTGTGATCAATTGAACAGTAGTGATTGACTCTGAACTGTTGCCTCATAATTGAATAACCCGTGGCCGTAATGCCGCACGTATAGTCAGAACCAAAAGTTCTTCATTAGCCCGACCTTACAAAGGGGAAGCCCTTATCGTACACTACAGGAAGCGTGATGTACTGTTATTCATCATTACGGGCTAGCATTCCAAGTCCGTAGAGAATAATTTAGAGAATTGCTAATCTGTAACAGAAATAAGTGAGTACTACTGCTGTACCTTCATCTTTTGACCGTGCTCCTTGTACAGTTGTCTTCCATTCGTGAGAAGCAAAATCTCGGATGCCGCGCTGCACTTGATAGCACATCAGCACCAACGAAATGAAGATTAAGACGAACCAAATGACTTTCCCGACTATGGTCTTTGCCTGCGCAAAATCGAAAAATCCATGCGCAGTGGTCACGCCGGCCCATTCGGCGAAAACAGAAGGCCTCTCTTCTGCCCTTGCTTGCGTCATGAAAACTTGACTAAACGTGGTACGTCTAAACCTCCAGTATATGTCTGCATACATATGACCAGAGAAAAAACAATATGAATGTTAATTTGGATAAAACTTTGTGAAATTCATAAATTTCGGTCAGAATATAATCAACTTAATCAAGTTTCTTTTTGTAACTGACCAATAAGTTTAAAATGTGAATGCTAGTAAATATTACATATACATATCGATCCGTATATTGACTTGGCCATTCCTTTAGAAATATAAAAGTCCCTTGCTTACTGACTCTCTTTCGACAAGACCGGAGTACAAATTCTCCCGACTAATTTGGCATGAAAAAATACTTTGAAATTTTCAAGAATTAATATGAGAAGTCGCACTGTTCTTCAATATTCAAACAAGAAAGTACCGCACAACACATTAGATTTGTTCAAAAAAACTTAAAGTAAGTTTTACGCCTATAGAAACCAGTCAACAAAATTACCGTAATCAGCTAGCAGAATTTGGATTTCAAATTGTTGTCTCAATGTAGCTCACCCCAGAAACAAAACTGCGTATTCTAACCACCTCTAATAACCGTATTAATGAGAGTGAAGCCTCTGTAACTTTGTAGATCAAAATGTTTGCGCTTGCTTTTCGCATGAATTTACATTTCCCGTGACTTAGAGTGTTTGCCCTTTCGTTCATTCGACAAGCGTACATATACCGTAATTCGATCTCCAATCCAATTTTCATTTGGCCATGACAACCGTCGCAGGTTAATTCTCATGAGTAATAATTTTCCGTGATTAAACTGCAAGACTCTGCATCATGCTGATTACATGGACTACGCATTCATTTGATTGGCTCTTGGCAAAAGGTTGAGCAGAAGTTATTGCCGTCCACAAGTACACGGATCAAAATTGGAATTCGGTCAAATTTCGACGACTGGGTCTCTCTATTAGATCAATCAACGTGCACCTAACCTTTTCGAACTTGAAAGGTATTTAATTAGTCAACCCACAGTTTGCAGCTAAAATGGGAGCTTTTCAAATGAAAGGGGTTGAATTCGCTATTTGGGAAGAGGAAAAACAAAATAAATAAATCGGGATTTCTAAATGAAGGCCCAAAAAGATATACACCTAAACGGGCAAAAAACTGTTTGCGGCGATAATGACGCAGCAGTTTTTTAAAACACTGTCTGATAAAGCTCTGCCTTTTGAAAAATTTGTCAAATTTCGTGGTTTGAAGGATAAAAGTGACCAATGTTTCGAATCGAATCGGAAAAATTGACTGAAGGAAGCTCAGAGTATCCGCCACTGCATAAATTCTGAACCATAAAAACCAAAATGGAATAAATGCTACCAAACGGAATATAAATGAATTAGATGGAGGCAAAAGATAAGGGTAAAAGCTTTTACCCATATAATTTGACTTCATGTCACATTTTCTGCCAGAGCGAAAACGCTAAATTTTACATTTTATTATTAATGTTATGAAACATTTGTCGGAAAAAGAAGGAATGCAGCGAACATAATATCATTGCTATTTGATAGATTCTTTGATTTTCATTGCCTAATATAACGACTAAACAGCCGCATTCGCAAGACTTGATCGGAATTATTGATTTTTTCATTGAACCGCAGACGTGCTGCATATTAGATCCATGACCGTCCCGCAAACTTAACAATTATCATGGACTATTTCTTAAAGCTATTTAGAATTGAGGAACTGAGCCTCTCAGCTCAGCTTAGTCGTCGTCTAATCGTCATAAATGAAACAGATCCATAGAAAGATACAGTTTTTTAATCTCCTACTCTGAATAGTTTTATAAAAGATATTCCGTTGAAAGTGAAAGCTAAGCTGAAATGACATTCGATCCGATCAAAGCTACAATTTAGAAAACATTTCATTTTCACAAACAAAAAATATTTAGCTTAGTTCCGTTGACTTCACGAAACAATATTAATATCCTATAAAAGCCCAGCGTCATTTTTTATAGCATAATGGTCACAAAAATGACTGAAGAACGAAGCGAAAATCAAAATCGATCGACTTTTCGAGAATGGGCTGCAGTAACAACCGCTCACGGCTTCCTCGATTTCTCACAAGCAAACTCACTCTTCGGCAAGATTGTTTGGTTTGTGCTCATAGCCATATCGCTCGCCCTAATGACTTATCAGCTCTACACCACTATTGATGATTTCTCTGCTCACAAATGGGTATCCACTGCCAAAGAAGAACCATCTGGCATAAGTAAGGTTAGCTTCGATAATCTGGCCATAAATACCATATTGTGTTAGAATAATAATTGTGATATACCATTTCTGCTCTTATAATGACAATTCTTAAATTAAAAGAATACTATTCGAACCAAATCAAAATGGGAAAAGTTCTTTGTAATTTGGAAAAAGTCCTCATTGAATTGGAACGTGTCGTTATAACAGTGAAAATGGTATATATTTCTTGAAATATCAGTTGAATTTTATACGTATGCATAAGCAAACGCGCCAATTTGGAACAGGTAACACTGCTGCTTTTTGACTAGCTTGACTGACGAAATTCTTAGTGACTTTATTGAAATCGATCGCAAAGTAAGGGCTATCACTTTAACTAATTTATGTTTTCGTATTTTGCTCTAGTCTGCAGCTCGAAATGACAGCGTTTATAAGTTAAATTAGCGCCATGGCTTTGCACATGTGCAAAATGCTCGTAAGGAAGCTATTAAATTTTTACTCTTTTTAGCATATTTGTAAATACTTATTTCATAAAACAAAGAGCACATGATCTTTGCAAACCTGCAACAGGGAAGTACGCATACTGGTCAAAAAATGGGAAATAACCTAAATATGACTTGTAAAAGCGTTTTTAGCACTGCAGTTTTCGGAATGAATATATGCATTCGTTTTTAAAACAGGTTGAAAGTATACTTTTCATTACATTTATTAGCACAATTATTACACGAAGTGATTCGATCCTCACTTGCTTTTCGTCTTTCAGATGGCACAAAATTTCCATCAATAATCATCTGCAACATTAATCGCTTGAAGAATTCGAAAGTAAACGAGTACAATATGAGCTATGACATGGTTCGCTTTCTGTTTCTCAGTTCGTTCCAAGATCAGTACATCATCAAAGATGAAAATACGACGGCAGCGCTCGAGTTCTACAAGTGGCAAAAGGCTCATAACTTAACGTATTTGGACATTTTCGAAAAAATGGCGCCCAAATGCGAAAATATTTTTGTTGAGGAGCAGTGCAGTGAAGGACATATAACTCCAGTACAGACGCTTGAGTATGGCCGTTGCTATCGATGGGAAACAAACGAACTTGCGACAACTTGGGGTAAATCTTAATACATTTTTTCATTTCAAATTATCGTTACTGTTGACAAACCAAAAACATTCGGCTACTACGATATAAATGGTCCTCATATTAAACGACAGAGAGTAGTAGAGTGAAATCCGGATAAGTGCACACATTCTCCATGCCCCGAACTCATGTACTATGTTTTGTACATGATCTGAACCTGGATAAGTGCACATGTTTCGCAAGCCCCGAGTGCAACTTTTGTATGAAATTGTACCCGGATAAGTGCACAAGGGCGTAACCTCGCTTAAATTTTACTCAAAAATATGCGCACACGATGTATAGTCCATCAAAACAATGTCTATGTTAATCAAAACGCCTTTCTATCTTGTTTACCTTGACGAGGTAAAGGTAAGAAGTGTTTTCGATGCCGTTTTCGCTTTAACAAGAGCACTATCCATGTCAATAAGGACATTTCTCTTGTCAAATTTATACGAAAATGTCTTTTTGATGTGGAAAATGATCTCTTTGTTTCAGAAAGTGTCTTTATTAAATGAAAAGGCTGTATAACTAATCAGATGTGCTTATTTAAAGAATTTGAGCAGAAATTGGGTCCGGAACTATGCACGTAGGCCAGACCCGGATAACTGCACAACCCGGACAAGTGCACAACATTTTCTTGCCGGGTCGATGTGCACTTATCCGGGTTTCACTGTAGTAATTTACGTCTGTTATAATAGGAGCAATAATTTTCAAAACTATGAATCTGTTTCGAATTCGTTTGTTTAGTGCAGAGACTGAGAGCAATTCCCAGCCAAGAAGAAACCTCTTATTGGCAACATTTTTAGGTTCCAGAGGCGCAAAGTTTCTGAAACTCAATACACAAGGATGGGATTACGTGCCAGTAATTCAAAACAACTACCTGATTCAAGGACTGGCGATCCAGTTATCCTACACAGGTGCTGCAGAGCTTGGAGATTGGATAAAACTGCAGCCAGGAACCCATACTTCACTCAGCATGCAAAGTGCAGAAGCAAGCTTTAGATTGCCTTCAAAATCTTCTATACTAAATCCGTTACAGTACATCGATTCATTAGGGTCAGAGGTAAAGTACTGCACAAATTAAACATTCGTGTTTCGATATACAGTTTTTTAGGGCTTTGAATGTTAATAGTGATAAATAGACTAACAATTAAATCTACGAGGTACACATTGAAAGCAACATAAACGTTAGACAACATTGAAAGAATGAACCTTTTTTTCGTTTTTTAAAGCTTCAGCAGATCAAAAATAGTCCTCAATAACGAAATCGTAAGTCTTACAACAGCATCATGAGATTTAGACATGAATGTTTTTTGAAACTGATAAAAATATGCATAAAACAGTGGAAGATACTTGTAATAAGTCTCTGATTTCAGCCGCCCTGTTCACGTGATCCGCAACTGAAATATTTCAACGACACTCCCTATTCTATTGTGAGCTGCGCCATCGAGTGCTACTGGAATTTACCGATTTCTTTGTGCAATTGCATACCCTTCTTGCCTAACAAATTTTATCGAACTTGCGATATGGAAGAAACATACTCCTGTTTTTTTAATGTAACGGGAAATTTTACGGTCGAGTGAGTTTTCGAAGTTTGAAGAAGTTTTTAGCGTCTTACACTAATATATATGCTGAATTGTTGGAGCAGTGGAGGGCAATACAAAGGATTTAGCAGAGCTGTTATGAATAATTATCGTTAAAGATTTATTTCAACTATTTGCCAGAAGTGTAGGAATCGTTTCGGAGTTATCTTATCTTAGTAGCAAGTAGTAAATTCATGAGTCATGACGATTGACGCTAACTCCGCTCAGCCATTGAGGACAACTTGCGGAAGTGTAATAAGGGCCAGAGGGCGGATATCAAATTCGCGATTCGATGACGAAAGTAACTGAAAATATATGAAGTTACGGCAAAAAAATCAGCAATATATATTTTTTGTTTACAGTTAGAGTGCTGATGTAATATAATTGAATGAGAGTGAGGTGGAAATAACTTTGATTGAATGTTTACGAACATGCGTGCCGTGCGCCGAAATATAATTAAAATCGAATGAGACGGATTTTGGTTAGCAAGAAATGTTGTGAGCACGGTAGTTGCTAAGATGTTGAACTTAAGTCAGTCCTTGCGAGCGAAAAATAAACGCGCAACCAGGGATGATCGCATGGTTACCTCCAAATACATTCGATAGGGAGCATAATCCAAATCTTTTGATGTTGACATGAGGCGAGCTGTTGGCTTTTGTTATGAACTAACTCTTTGATGTCAAAATGAGAGTTTCCATCATTTTAGTGACTGGGCAGCCGAACTCGTAGGCTGCATAAATCAGTGCCCGGTGCCCTGCTCCACTCGCTACGTCGTAGCGACTACCAGTCAAACGACCTTTCCCAGCGACGAAAAGCGACCAGAACTCGAAAAGTGGCTAGCTGCAAAGCAAACGGAAAAATTTCTACTCAAAGACATCATCGTCCTGGAGTTTTATTTTGTATCGTTAGAGACGAAGGTATGATTAATATTGTCTCGGAGCGCAGTATGCATCGGTTACAAATAGGTGTATTCAATGCAAAGATAAATTCATTATTTTACAGCTATTCATTGATAATGTGCTCAGTCCAGTATCGCAGACTGATTTTTTTGAGCTTTTTTGAAAATTTGTCAGTTTTTCTTTTTTATCAGTTTTTTTAGTATTCAGTTTTAACTATGCTTTGAGTTATGCTGTCAACTCACCTACAAAACTCTCATATTTATCAGATTGAAATATAACTTTACTTATATCCGCCCTTCTTCGTTGATCTTTGGTGCTGAATAATATTACTTTTTAGTTGACCGAATACTATAAAGCGGTGTCTCTGGACAACTTGGTATCGAACATCGGTGGACTGATTGGCGTGTGGGCAGGAATGAGTTTTCTCACGGTCTTCCAAGCATTACAATATGTTTACAAATTTGGCGAAAACTGGAGAAGGAAGCGCGTTGTGAATACAAACTGAAAATGCACGGTGAATAGTTGACGATGATATTCCAATTTGTGAAAGACTGGAGAAGGCGGTCTTTGTCCTAATTTTTTTGCGACAATAACATTTTTCTAAAGTTCAGATAATGCTGTAACTGAACTACTGCGCCTTCCATTCGCTCATTTTCGGGTTTAACTGTATTTATTTGAGACGGAAGAGTCATTTTTCTAATCGTACACTTTTTGATGCAATATATGATAAAACTAGGCGACTCTTATTCCTCTTTAGCTCTATAGGATTCCAAAGCAAATGGCGGAAGTCGTACACGATGCCACCTTCCCTTTTACGCTTTGTTTATTACGTATACGTTGCTCTCTCTCTGTTGTTGTTTTCTTTTGACTGTTACCATTATTCATACTTGTGTGCAGAGGCGAAGTAAAACAATGATGGTTATTATCGCGTCTGTTATTGTTTGCTAGGTCCTTTAATATTCGATATTGTTCAATAAAGGGTACAAAAGCAAACTTCCATAAGCACTGTAAACCCTGCTATAACAAGATCCAGATGAATGCAAAAATATTCCCTGGCATTGTGGTAACTCTTCCAATATCCAGATCTCTTATGTGATACAGTATGAAACACGAGAAATCATAACGAGCCTCTTATATCCGGGTAATACTGCATTTAAAACTCCTCTCCAAATACTCCAAATACTTAATACTCCAAATAATTATATTTTTGAAACTTTTTTTTTCATGTAGCGCTGCTCAGCATATTTAATGAAGTAAGCGATCGCTTGAAACACTGTTAGGAAACTCATTCCTGCCCATAATCCAATGAGTCCGCCAGCATTCGATATGAGACTATCAAAGCTCATAACTTCGTACAGTTCAATTGTCTGAAAATTGATGTATAAGCACAGTTCTTCTCATACTCCAATGGAAGAGAAAGCCGTAGGTTTCATATGATAGTAATATGGCGGGAATTTTAATTGAAACGAATATTAAATGATTTATGAAACATATACTGCTCTCATGCTCCCAATAGATAACACTTCTGACTCGTACTTAAAATTTAAGTCCTCCAGGTCTCAATGGTAGTTAGAGGGAGAATTGCTCCATTGGGAGCAGAGAAATCTCAAGTGAATAATCACAACTGAAACTCGCCTTAGATTTTACAAGGCTCGATGCGCTACTCTTCTTGGATACCTCATACTGAATTGGTTATAAAGGGAAAATAACATGCGCATAAAAGCCCTTTTCATAAACATGTAAAACTATTCTCCACATAGGAAAGTAAATAAAGTTGCATCCAAGTTACCTTCTTTTCCAAAGTATTGAAATAAATTTCAAGAACTATGATGTCCCTCGTTGTCGTAGTATAGAAATTTTGCGTGGTATCCTGGTTAAGCCATTTACTAAGTGTTTCATTTTGCACGTTGCTGGGATATTTACTATTGCTTATTGTTGTTTCCACGTAACGACTGTAGCATGGCTTTTCGCATTTTTTTTCGCATTCCGTTACCTCACTTTGTACTTCTTCAGGTACAAAAACATTAAAAGCGCTGAAAACAATTTATGAAATCATTTGTCATGGCAATGATAGAACATTCTGAATGATCCTTGAGATCGCCCAGCGAGATCGCATATTAAGCGATAGTTACATAGAGTATCAGATAACGACTTACTACGTTTCTTCATCAATAGTTTCATTGCTGTATCCAAAGCAAGTGGCAATCTCTTCTATATTGCACTCTCTGTACTTTTCGTTTTCCACAAACGGAGTACAATTGCAGAGATGTACTGGAATCAACCACGAGCATTCCATTTCACAACTAGTCAGAGAATAAGCAGAATCTTTCAAAAATTTCATTTTCGGTGTTTCTTGACATGGTGGCTGAAAAAGAGTTGATTGAAATAAAATTAAGATGGAAAAACTGATTTGGGTCCCTGCCAGCAATGGTAAACGAAAGCTTTCGCCAAGTCTTAGTGCACAGTTATGAGGACGATTCATATTTCCTCTTTTTTAGAGAATCAGAAAAGATTTCACACTGGGCAGGTATTAGAGCCTTTTATGATACAATCGATAAATTCAAATCGGAGGTGTGACTTGGCAATTCTTTGTCCCTTCTGCTATCATACTATTAACGAGCAATCGAAAGTACAAAAAACTGTGCACACCTCAGCGTTAAATTGTGCAAAAGGATTGAAGACCGATTTATCAGTTTCACGTAGGGTTTCTTCTACATATTGCATACCGACAGAAACATAAGTTCCAGGAGATATGAAAACCCACTTGCCGACTTCCTCCTTAAAAAAAGCATTAATTTTGTACAAACTTTCTCAACTCAAATCACAGGAAATATCAAAAATGGGAGCTTTTTAATGTGTCTGATCCGCCCGCTGATGTTTATGGAGTACCGCAAAAGCAAAGAATAGATTCACATCCGGTCCATCACCGAAATAATGCGAGCTGAAATCGTGTACGACGACATCATGTTGTAGCAATATTTAGTTAATGCTCGTAAAATAAAATGAGATTTAATATTGACTAGAACGTATGTTTAACGTCGAATAAAATTCTGCTGTGAAATTCTTCATCAGCCTCCGGTTTTCACCGTACATAGCAATAGGCGGTTAGCAAAAGAAAGGAATACAGTTGTAAAGCTTAGATTAAGACAATCATTGTTGTTGCACTGCATTCGAAATAAAAAGGTGCTAACATTTCCGTAAGTAAGTTGAAACACTATTCCTTCATGAATGTAGTTATTTTCGACAAACGGCAAATAGTCCCATCCCTTTGTATCGAGAATCAGAAGGCGTCCTCCTGTTGACCCTGAAAGATGCAGCAGAGTAGCGTCGTGTTTACACTATCAAAATTTTCAGTCACGCGAGTAATATAGCTTGCTAAACCAAACTTTTGAAGCATAGAGTAAATGTTAGTAGTTAACATGAGTTAATTTGCATAGAGGAAAACTATAGATGCGTCAGTGCAGGGTTGATTCGAATTCAATAAAAACAAGTAAGTCATGCTTGGATTTTTCGTACATTACACCTCCTGCACATTATCACCGAGTTATGAGCTTACCTGGAAACAGTCACCATTCACAGTTATTACTTCTTCAGTTGCTACGCAAATTGTGACTTTAATCTGATTATAAACAAATTAGTTTCCTATGTGTAGCAAGCGCAATGTTACACTGAGGCTTTGCTATATTAATTAATACACGCCATTTTCGCTGTAATAAGAACATTTTCCAAGTCAAATAGAGATATAAAATGTTCTCTTAAACTGAAGAGTGTCCTTATTAAAGGCAAAATGGCATGTTTTGCATACTTTTCGGACCGGGCTGACACAGATCGACGCATCTTCTAAATTCAACTCGAAAATTGATTAATTTTTATGTTAATGAAGCTTACCAGCTTTCGTACAGTTGCGATCGAATGTAAATTTAGTGCATTGTCCATATTCTGTTACGTAGGTGGAATTAGTTGTAAATTTTCCGGGTCCGGCACCAATGCAAGTGTCATTTGGAGTTGAACCCATTTTTTCATAAATATCCATCAATGTAAAATTGTTCGACTTTCTCCATTCTATGAACTCTTGTTCCGCAGTATTGTTGATTGTAGGAATTAGATAACTGTTGAATGGCATTATGTTCATAAAAAGATACTGAGCCATATCGAGCGACATATTATACTCCTTTATTTTCGAATATTTCAAGCGATTGATGTTGCAAACAATGAGTGATGGAAACGGTACACCACCTAAACACAGAAAGCGAAAGTTGAATAGGCAGAATTGTTTGGAAAGTATATCTTGTTGTTTCAATGCCATCTATTGAGAATCATTATACTTTTAAAATAGCTTTCTAAAAATTATGGGGAGAATTTTTAAAAAATATTCTATGGAAATGATGAACTGAAATGAAAGTTTCAAGTGTGAAATCTTAATAACTCCCTCTTCTGAAAGAAATTACAAAATTATTAGAATTCAAAATATGTAGAGGCAGAGGGATTAGTTACCGGATCGATGGTCAATCATCTTTTTACATTTATTGCACCCTCCTGCCGCACTTTAGAATTCTTCTTTCAAAATAAGAATTGCAAGGAGGACCTAATAAAACTGGAACCTAACCCATTAGAGTGTGCTTAACATACGCCCACAGCATCACTGATTTTTAACTTCGCTCCCACATCGTAAGCAAGGAGATGATTATATTTCGTCATCTGCTTCATATTTTTTTCCATTTTTTCAAGCAATTAAAAAATGAATATCTTGTAACCGCTCTTAATACTATCACCTTTTAAGTTTTCTCGTTTACCGATGGTGTATTTAATCAGTGATCACGCAACCTCGCTCTACCTGCTTCTTTCGTTCGTTTCCCCTGTGTGCTCGTCTTCCATTCGTGAGAAGCAAAATCTCTGATGCCGCGCTGCACTTGATAGCACATCAGAACCAACGAAATGAAGATTAAGACGAACCAAATGACTTTTCCGACGATGGTCTTTGCCTGCGCAAAATCGACAAATCCATGCGCGGTCGTCACGCCGGCCCACTCCACAAATACAGAAGACCGCTCTTCAGCACTCGCTAGCGTCATGGAATCCTAAGTAGGCAAAGAATGTATAAAATGTCCGAACTGCATCTTTGGCGGGAAATGTTTTGCTTGAAACTTTGCTCGCGACAGAAAAAAATCCGCCACCAGTGTTCGAAAACGAGACTATAAAAGCAAAGCTATCAAGGAGTAGCTGGCGCATGAGATTTGACATGCTTCCATACATATCCAGAGAGAAAATTCAGCTTAGGGAGACATAGAGCGAGCGAGCCGATGTTTTAGAATGCGCGTGCAAATTGTTTGGCCGCAAACAAACGACAGTCACTGGAAATGCCATTCGGCCGTGCAAAAGTAAAACAAGAATATAATGTAGGTTCACTACGCATGAAATACGACTGCTCAGTACTGTAAAGAAACAGAAATTTTCCCTATGCCCTCCTATAGCCGTCTTACTTTAAAATACACGCCTGGATCAAAGTTATAAGTTGTAAAAAAATGCGATTGCTAATTTTGATTAAACTACTGTTAATGTAAGCATGTAAGTTGATTTGGGGACTTTCCACTCTTGCACCGATGCTGACCGGTCGGTCTACTAAAATGTATGAAAAGTCCTTCTCAACTGGTAGTGGAACAGCCTGAGAAGTAGTTCCATCCCCATGACTTTAACCAATTTTTGCATATGTACCTTCAACGCGCGCAGCCTTTGTTCTCAAGCCCGCTTCGCCGAATTCCAAGCCGAGGTCGATAAGATCAAACAGGACGTTATTGATATCGCTGAAGTTAAACGACGCAGATCCGGTCGCCTCAATCTTCCTAACGACGCCGTGCTGCTGTATGCTGGACATGACAACAAAACAGCGGAAGGTGTGGGATTCTACGTGAGCCCCCACCTCAAGTCGCGAATCGCCAGATTCAATGCCATCTCACCACGCGTTGCTAAGCTGCTCCTTTACGTGGACAGACAAGACAGGATGCTCCGCCTTATACAAGTCTATGCTCCTACTTCAACACACAACGAGACGGTCTACAACGCCTTCTTGGATGATGTATCGACCTTGCTTGCTAGAAGGCAGAGGGGCCATCGGCACTGTCAGACGATAATTATGGGAGATTTGAATGCAAAGATTGGCATGCAACAACGCAACGAACGTGCTCTCGGTCGCTTTGGCGTTCGCAATGAAGGCGGTGAGCGCCTCGCCAACTTCTGCAACAACAACCACCTCTTTGTGTTGAACACACTCTTCCGCAAATCTCAGCAGCGCAAGTGGACATGGCGCAGTCCCAACGGCACCATCAAAAACGAAATCGACTACATCATCTCGAATGACATGCGCAGTGTCACAGATGTGAGCGT